>JARLTB010000122.1:6795000-6855000 GCA_030141615.1 Unio pictorum
CCATATTGTGTAAAATATATAGTGCAATGGATATGTTATACGATATTGTGTAAAATATATAGTGCAATGGATATGTTATATGATATTGTGTAAAATATATAGTGCAATGGATATGTTATACCATATTGTGTAAAATATATAGTGCAATGGATATGTTATAGGATATTGTGTAAAATATATAGTGCAATGGATATGTTATACCATATTGTGTAAAATATATAGTGCAATGGATATGTTATATCATATTGTGTAAAATATATAGTGCAATGGATATGTTATATGATATTGTGTAAAATATATAGTGCAATGGATATGTTATACCATATTGTGTAAAATATATAGTGCAATGGATATGTTATATCATATTGTGTAAAATATATAGTACAATGGATATGTTATATCATATTGTGTCAATTATATAGTGCAATGGATATGTTATACCATATTGTGTAAAATATATAATGCAATGGATATGTTATATCATATTGTGTAAAATATATAGTACAATGGATATGTTATATCATATTGTGTCAATTATATAGTGCAATGGATATGTTATACCATATTGTGTAAAATATATAGTGCAATGGAAATGTAATATCATATCGTGTAAAATATATAGTGCAATGGAAATGTTATATCATATTGTGTAAAATATATCAATTACATATTAGTATATATTCATTGTTTTCTCCATTACCTTTTCATTGCCGGAGTGTGAGTGGAAAAAGGAGCTGACGTGATTATTTAATTGATTTATTCAAAATATGTCAAACACAAAAATACTGTCCATGATCATCTTGAATTGTTGCATCGTAAATTGTTTAAGAAGACAAAATGCTAAAGACATCATTGTTTGTATATTTATTCGTAATGTTCTCGGTTTACAGCATTTGTGTTTGGAAACTTGACATTCCCCGGCGTTAACTAAATGAGTGCAGTCCAATTTAATCGCAAACGTACACTTTTTTACGTTCGTCGGGCTAATTCAGAGTCGATGGGTACATTTTGGTGTACCCTGTGTTGTCAATCCCTGTATAACATATCGGTAACACAATCGTTTGACCTATACTGGACATAAGATGCATTTTGCATTTTCTTCTAATCAATCCTAAGCAAATAACCTTTTATTTACTCGCGTCCTGAATATTGATATTGGATTAACTTATGATGGCAGCGAGAAGCAACCAAATTTTAGCTTCAGATAACCAAGTTTCATAAAACCAATTAATCATATCAGACAGTTTCTAACTGCAAGTTGTTTATGAGCAGTGTTCCATACTCTTGTTCTTTTACATCCAGACAACCTCGCTTAAGTAGCCAAACCAAAAACAATGTTGTCGCTCGTCCTAGTTCCCAGTACAACCAGTAACATTTACTCTTAGGGTTAAATACAAATGAGAAATTAAAACAATATTGTCACATTAATAGCTGATCGCGATTAATGTGATATTTCTATTAAATTATGTTCAGAAGGAGAATGACTTGTATACGATATTTTTAATCTTAATCCACACAATAGGATTTACATGTGAAAATTACTTCGAAGCAGTAGTGTGACTGAGATAAAATTGGTCTGAAGCTATTAAGTCTATCCAAATATCTGTCTAGTTGGAGAAATTCTGTGTTTTCTTTTTGCAAGTGGTACTGAAGGATCAGTTTCATGAAGCATTATAGAGTGTTATATATGCACGTTGACTAATATATCCTATTAGCATTATAGAGTGTTATATATGCACGTTGACTAATATATCCTATTAATATTGGTTGGGAGAAAGAATATTCATAAAATGTGTATTCCCTGATATGATTTATAATTATAGCTGTATTTGCACGAAGGATTAGCTTTTGATAAATAAATTCACATCAGCATTTGATTTTGCACCATTTAATTCCATATATAATTATTCAGTGATATATACTCTATGTTATAATACTGTGACAGCATATTTTGACGTGCGATACATACTATTGAATTTCTCAGGATATATTAATGAAAAGAGACTTGCCAGAAGTTTTACTTTTTAAAATTATAACTTCATAATAAACGCGGTTTACATGGAATTACTGGCAGTTCGAAAATTTTATTTAAATTGGAATTAATTAACAATGCGTATATTTAATTACATGGACTCAATGGTCTCTGCGTCTATCTAAAGCAGATTTATCAATAGCACCCCAAAATATTATTTTAAAGCCAAATCTAGTGCATTGAAATATGACATATGGATTTATTGAATGGGAAAATCCAGTCTGCTGAGGAATTACATCTCATGAAATAAAATCAGTTTGACAACGCAAAGGAGAATGTCAGTGCTATGATGTTATAGATTTAAAACACGTTTTTAGAATCCATTACAATAGTAAACGTCTTGGTTGACCATTGGCAAATATTTTGTAAAAGCGTATAGTACACCTCTGGAAATTATGATTGGTAAGGTCTCGTTAGTGCTCATGTTTGGCCATTTTAAGCTAATGTTTTGGAAATTTTTTTACTGATTTAATCAATATGTGCGGTAAAAATAACAAAAATGTGAAATTCCTTAATTCATAAGTTTGTTTATAAAGATTTATCGTTTTCAAACATTGTAATACGATCTCTAGCTTTTTCTATGCAATTCTCTGTAAAACTAATGTTCTCTAAATTAAAATTAGAAATACACAGAAAGAAATATTTATATTATAAGTTCCATCAACATTGTCGATTTGGATTGGCCGATCGATAGTATTACCCACCAATCCATGCTTTGTTTACCAGAATGATTTACACGTACATTACACGTTGCATATAAACAGCATCGTTGTTAAAAGTATGGAGAGACAGAAAACAATAAAAGAAAGATAGAAAGGGACATTTTAAAGATCGTTTTCTTAAAAGGGAGAAAAAAAATTGAAAATGAGTGATGCAATAGATAATAACATTTGAAAGAGGAAAGAACACGTATGAAATTTTAATGATTAATTTGGAAGCAAAAATTCGATCTATAAGTTCTCACAGGTAGACGAATTTCGTTACACTCGAATTATGTAACATATTTTTTTATATATTTAGAAACGTAAACTTCTTTATTAAATAACATTTTTTGCTCGCGTTATATTGTTGACAAACAGGCTATGTGTTGGGCGTGTGTGTCCAAATGACATTATATGCATACAATATATGCTAAGGGTCAGATGACTTATCAGTTTGAGGAGTGCGGAAGATAGTGTTGAACGTTTGAAAACGTCTTCTTTATTTTCCGTCCCGCTGCAAATATAATCAATGAACTTTAGCTAATAAGAAAATAAACATGAAATCCTGCGATGCAGCTCTCCTAAAACATCAAGGACTGTATGGGTGCAAACATCAATAGAGGAAGAATTTATTTAAAGCATGTGCCAGTAAACATCATGGTTTTAAAACATGTGCCCAAACACAAATAGACACTCTTCACCAAGATAGACAACCCTCCATAAATTTTATGACAGGACATGAGCCAATAAAAATAATGGTTTTTAAAATTCACACAAAACTGAATCCGTAAATTTTGTTTACATTTGCTGTAATGTATGCATGAAAATATATATATAATATATATATATATATATATATATATATATATATATATAGAGAGAGAGAGAGAGAGAGAGAGAGAGAGACAGACAGACAGACAGACAGACAGACAGACAGACAGAGAGTAGTTAGAATATTGTTTTCCTTATAAGAATTTTCATCATGGGGAAAGGCCTCGACGGTTAACAAACACATGGACAAGACTGACTAACCCGACGAATATCGAAATTTCCTATAACAAAGAGAAATACAGAAGACGGGAATTGTCAGTCTGACTTCATCATAGGGATGGTGTTTGTGGGTGTATGTGGGAAGTTAGTGAACTTTTGAGCCAATAACAGAACACAATGCAAATCCGTTCTCTACTCTTGAGAAGGAAGTAGTTGTCATCCGGAATAGTATTCGGCTAAATGTGTATATTCAATGAACTTGTAAACACTTGAAATAATATTGGAAGTTAATTTGTTATTATCTGCTTCGACAATATCCTCGTCAATCCGAGCTTACACATCTGTATTAATACACACACTGATATCTATCTATATCTCTCTACTCTTCCACTTCTCTCTTTCTCACACACACACACACACACACACACGTATATATATATATATATATATATATATATATATATATATATATATATATATATATATATATATATATATATATATATATATATATATGCTCTCCCTCAATCATATAAGCTAAAGCATCATAACATAAAGAAATAATAATATTACCGTATAGGGTAGATTAATAGTTCTTCTTTATTATAGCCTCTAGATACCTCGATATATAAAATAGGCGTCTGGCGTCATGAGGACTGACTACTGCGTCGATATGCGGATATATGTGATATTCACTAATGCCAGTACTCTCTGCATGATATAATCGTTTATGGTGCTATGTGCATTTTCGAGATGGCAGAGAGACTGATATGTAGAAGAGAAAGTGATGAGGATGGTGCCACGTGATTCAAAGACTTTCTTCAACATGTTTTTCCGTAAAATTTAGAATTGGCTTTATGCCTTTTGTGATTTGGTAATGACAAACTCCTTGTTTTTTTTTTTTGTTTTGTTTTGTTTTGTGTTGTTTGTTGTTTTTTTTTGGGGGGGAGGCGAGGTTGGGACGGGGGTGTTTGAAACTTTACATTGGCTGGATAATCGTGACCCATACTCATTCGTTTATAACGTAAAACAATTACATACGAACAACTTAACATTATTGCTTTTATGCGATTTTTTTGTTGTTGTTGGGGGCCGTTCTTTTTTATGTTTTTGTATGTATTTTAGAAACGGTTATATAACATAATTTTTACCATTGTTTTGCAGTCTATCTATCTAAATAATCGTTAAAATAAATGTGCCCCAAAACTATATAATAAGTGTTGCTAGGTATAGGCATCCATTTAATTCTATTGATATTTAGCCATTCAGTCTTATCAAGTCAGATATCCACTGTCCAATGTGGAGATCATGAAAAGACATCTTAGTATCCTGCTCTGTTGACCTACGTTATTAACAACATGGCTACTTTTATCAGCCAATACAACGAACTCTTATATCTTCGCGTTTGAAAGAACGAGCAGTATGGCTTAAGATCATTATTATATTATTATACCTAATAATATGAATCACTTTCAGGTTTCTAAAAGGTGCATTTTGTTACGACTCTATGGTAATCTAATTAGCAGAAATCAAACTCAACCAAAAATTATTTTTTGAACTTAACAAAGAATTTAATAATCAATGTTACAAATGACAACATGAAACGAAACTTACAGTATTTTGAAGTGAATCCAAAATAATCCTCATAAAGGTCTATAAAAGTCTAATATATATATATATGCTTAATTCATCAACGCTACCACTTTCATTATAGCTCAAAATGCCTTTTGCCGCTGCTTGAATTAGTCCAGGAACATATTCGGTTTTTGCATTTTAATACTGGCATATGTTTTGTGGAGGAATTGAAATTTAAAGAGTCAATTACTACAACCACTATACAAAATTTACGAAAGGACACGTCTTCATAGTAATTTCACCCGATACGACTGGAGTCAGCCTCTTCAATAGGAAATATATTGCCTTCTCCAGCGCGCACTGAAGGTTTTGTTCTTTCGATTCGATTTCTTAGACTTCAAGAGAGACGGACAAGCTTTCTTGCGAAAGCTCTTTTACTTGTCCACCCTGCCGAGTTGCTGGAACATGTTTTGTTAGTAAGAGGTTGTGATATACAAAATGCACACATGTCGCTATATGAAACTTGTGAAATCTTGTTATTAATTTAATGTGTGTGAGAGTGTTGTTGCAAGTGCGTTTATTAAATTGTTTTTGTCAGTGACTGCAAATCCGATACAAGAGTAGAGAATGTTATGTAACTTTCAGTAAACAGATCTTAGCCAAGAGATTTTGTAGCCGGACGAATTGTGTTTGTACTGCTCTCTGGGCAATTGAGGTGCTTTAAAATGAATCTGACACGCCTGCCCGTAACTAGCATTTGTCCGAAAATAATTTCATCCAACGCCTCGGATATCAAGTGTTGATAGTGCTTCCTCATCCCGAATCATAGTGGACACAAAGTTTGCCGCTCTTTTCAGTTCCGACCATATCGTGTCACTTGATTTATAAGGCGGAATCAAATTATTGAGGTGACGATCTTTTTTCTTTGAATTTCGGAGGTATTCTGTTCTCTGAGTTACTTATACGTATTATAGTCTTAAATATCCTCGATCAATAATTCCGTTATAAGGATTGTTTCCAAAAGCAAAATACCAGTCAAGTGAAATATTCCCAATAATGATCATTAAACGTAAAAAAATTAACAATGTGGTGTAATGTGTTTATCTAGAAATGATACTGCATAGACATGTAGTTCAAACACTAACACATTTACAACTCTACAGATCGCACTTGTTAGATCGATAAAACATCAGTAACTATTCTGGATATTTTTAGTAATAGTAGCAGTAGCAGAAGCATCAGCAGTAGTAGTTTTGATAGTAGTAGTAGTAGTAGTAGTAGTAGTAGTAGTAGTAGTAGTGGTGGTGGTTAACCGCGTAAATAATTCTTATTATGTTATTTATATGGTCGCCTTACATTTTCCCCAGCTAATGCGAAAATGTGTCATATTAGAACCCATGATTGGTATGTTGATACAAATTTACAGGAATTCGTTATGACCAATCTCGATACAAATATCGAGAAAGTAAAATTTGGGTGGTCAGTCTCGCAAGAAGTATCCTCGTAAAAGGCTATAACAGCTAATGTCTGAAACCCTTGTAATAAGTTTAAGTCAATTCAGAATACTTTCAGTCAGCGTGACAGTATTGAATGTAAACAGTCTCATATGACAACAATATACATTTTTATCTGTCTGACAGAACTTGAGATAAAGGAGTCATGCGATTGACCTAATGAGAGAATATACAAAAGTAACCCCAAAATGTGGAAAAGTACCTTAGGGAATTACATTTTGACAAATATTTGTAAAGAATGTAAGATAGCATATCTACAAGTAGAAAATGCACAATGGACGAAAGTATTAATAACATTTTAAACACTGATAACGAAAATTAATAAAATTAGCTTCGTAACCAAATACAACTAAACATGAATGCATATAATTTATAAAGAATACCCCAAACAGTGCATTTGAAAATGAAAGAAAAGAACATTAACGGAATTTATGAAGAGAATTGCTGTGTGCCGAAAGATTTGAATCACTTATAGGTTCCTGAAAGTGCATTTCGATTGGCTAATATAAAGGTTTATTGGCTCTGACAGGTTTGAGTTTCTACCAAACCCAACGTGCTGAGAACTTCAGAAAGCAACTTTCCTCAACTGCATTCTGCAAGATATGAGCTTCCTTTGTTGCAGTGCAGACAATACCAAACCAAAAGAAAACCTAAACCATACACATACCATCAGCTGATTCTCACAGCAGTATATCGGACAAAATTGTCAACGCGATTATCTCAGTGTTCAGTTAAATATTCCTTTTCTTCCATTTCCTGCTATCATTCGCAATGCAGATATTTCGTGCGATGAATGACTCGATCATGACATATAATTTGTACTCTATATTAGTTGGTAAAAAAATGACCTTTGAGTCTCGAAAGCAAAATTCATCTAGCAAAACTACAAATGTGCACAGACGCTCAAACATATTTACAACTTATCAATATCATATACCAGAGGCGTAGCTGGGGAAGGGGGGCATGGGGTACATATGTCCCCGGGCGTCATACTAGTGGGGGCGCCAAAATGGGCTTTGAAATAGGTTGTAACGGGTAATGGTGATTTTATTGATGAAAATAATGGGTTTCAGAGTTGAGGTGGGGGGTGGGATGAATATTGTCCCCGGGCGCCAAACACTCTAGCTACGCCTCTGGCATATACCAACCTCAACATTTCACGCACATACAAGAATGCACACACGCTGGCACATACGTAGAGTACGCAGCAAGATCATTGAAACGTTGGGATGCTGGAGTTATATTTAAAGTGTCAATTATTTTAACTTAAAGCGACATATGATAGTTCAATGGTTACGAATAGACAGGCAAAATGATGTTCAATAATATACTTGCAACGTGTCCAAAACATGAATAATATGCTAACCCTTCCAGACAAAGAGGAACAAGTAATTCCATGCACATTCAATTTGGAAAATTTGGTATAATGTATAATAAGAAACTTCTAATATTTGTATGGAACTGTGTTTTTTGTAAAACAGAATGTGAGCTGTAAATAAATAAACAGATGATTATTTGCAATGTGTATGCAAGCTAATGTTAATAAACCGACATCTTTCTGTAAGAGAATAAGATTCCAAGGAATTGTATATAAAATGGTATAAAATGTTAGAGGTCATCTTGAATCAAAACAAATTTATTTGAGAATATATTTCAACTTATCCTGTCGCAGATGGATACAACCAGTGAGAACTAAAACTGTCCTAATCAAGCAGTCATATGGCTAAACATGAGCACAACTGAAAACTTTTGAATCATAATTTGTTGATGCGACTTTTAAGTGTCAGTAAACAGTGGGCAAATGGGAAACACATTGTTTCAATATTGTTAAGGATTTAAAATATGTAATAAATCTAACAAATCATAGCGTTGACATTATCTTATTGTTGTTGTTGTTGTTGTTGTTGTTATTATTATTATTATTATTATTATTATTATTATTATTATTATTATTATTATTATTAAGGGGCCCCGAGTGGCCGAGTTAAAGCGCTATCTGTTACGGTGTTACGGATCACTGCCATCTCACATCTGTCTGCGTTGGTTCGAGTCTCAGATTCGGCCAATGTGGGTATGTGAGAAAGCTTGCCAGTAGCCTCTCGTGGGTCGGTGGTTCATTCCAGGGGTTTTCACCGGGTTCTTCCTCCACCATTAATACTGGCCGCCATGTATACTGAAAAATGGCGTTCAACCCTACAACAAAACATTATTATTATTATTATTATTATTATTATTATTATTATTATTATCTGATTAATGTATTTTGATTTTTATTATCCCAGATGAGAATGTCAACTTTAAGAGATTTTTTAAATCTTAAAAATAAGGAGCTAATGCATCTTTCTAATAGAAATTCATATTGAGGGTGTTGTCACAAAAGTAATAAGCATTCACTTTCTAGTATTTTGCATGACTTAACTGACCATATCAATTAATATATAATTTCCAAGGCTGGAAGGACACAGTGTGACCATAGTCCTACAATGTAAGCCCCGACGCTGATATTTATGTTTGCTCGCGTCTGGCACTAAAATCAAGATCAACATGTGATAAGTCTTACGGGTAGGACTAAGTGTGACCAGTGAAATAAATATTGGATTTTGCTACTTTCTTACCAAGAGAAAATACAACAAAATCGTTTCATGCGTGAAGGTGGAGAGTTATTGCTTTGATCTGTTTACGATATATTTTACAAGCTGGGTAAAATTTAAAAATAATAAATAAAATTAAGTTTGCTTACTAAACAATTGTCTGCGTTTCAGTTAATGCCACTTATCAACATGCATTGCTGCGCTTAGTTTATTATTAAAATGGTCCCGGCAATCGGAATCAATCGTAGCTTTCCCCATGTTCAGATTTCGCCAGGGAGACGTCAGTTGTTTGACGTTTAGACAAGACTTGTTTCACATTAAGGACATACGCCGATAACTAATGTGCCATAACCATGTAATCGTTCGCGAAGTATGTGTACTAATATTACTAATCGGCAAGCAGATTCCCCTTGAATTTTTATCACGTTAAAATTAGAGATGTCAACATTTTAGAAAATTAATACCGTGTGCCCACAGGGGTTCGTTGCAAAGAAAATAAGGAGTATCCACCCATGAATTAAGGGGATAGGTGAGTGGGTGTCTAACCTGTAACAATATTGTTACAGGCTAGACCCCCCCCCCATTGATTAATGGATGGATACTTCTAATTTTCTTTGCAATGAAACCCTGTTCATGCAATTACGTCAGTAATCATTATCGTGTATAAAACTCCAATCGAACTTGCTATACCTCAGTGGCTTTCGTTACGAAATGTATCCAGTGTATCGTCTGATGTTTGATAAATATAGGTCATATACTGATGTGACATAAATGTCCTTACAAGATTAAGCATAGAATTTCATTCCATGATAGCCAATAGGGACAAAAATTGACAAAATGTTGCTTATTGCGATCATTATTTTCATTCGTAAAAAAGAATATAATAACAGTAAACTTACTTTAATTCAATAATATTTCAATAATAATAATAATAATAATAATAGTTTTATAGTTTTATATTTATTTGCACACACTGCATTCAAAACTCACATAAGTTAAATAATAATAGTTTTTATTGCAATTAAAGTGGAAATCCATGTATAACAACATTACAAATTAAAAATTTAAATTTGTATTGTAGTTAGTCATGAATTTCCACTTTTATTACATTTATGTACATTATTTGATTTCATCATTGAATCTTTACCTTTATTGTGCAAATATTCTGCTAGTACAAGCATACACATTTTCCCCCGTAGACTTAGTAAATTGCAATTTATGTTATAATAATACCTGCATGTTACCATACCTATGTTAGACAAATATCATGCTAATATAGTCATTTACCCATGGTACATTAATCTGGGTCAGCCACCATATGCTGTTTTATTTACATATATGTGCTTCGATTGACCAAGCTTTTGTATTGGAATAGAAAGAGAGAAAGTCACTGAAACTTTACCAATTATAAGTAAGCAGTAGAGCATAATTATTGCTAATATAAGTGGCAAGAAAAGGTAAAAGAGCAGTCTATATATTACATGCCATAATTACAGAAAACTATGAAAAACGTAAATTTTGCTAATTACTAGGATCTGCAGTTAAATTTATTTCACAAATCAGCTAAATTCCAGCAGATTAGTAGTTAGGAAATGAGATTAGACACAAAAGAAATTTATAAATTATTTTATGCATAACACTCACATTTGCTAGTCTACATGTCTACAATAACATTTGCAAGAAGTGGTAAAGTCCACAAATGATCATTGTTATATTATCAACAACCTGCCATCCATGTTTCATATCGTAGCAAAAGTCTGGTGCAAGATGTTTTACGTTTAACAGAATCCCTCTCCTCTAACATTTTTAAATCATGCAACATCCATCAGTCAGATTGGTACATCCCAGACATTTCTGTAACTGGCTTTTGGTTTTAAGAACGATATCTGGCAACCTTTATTTTTAATTTAGACTGGACTGCTATGTGTGTTTTATTGAATAGAATGAATCGATTGCAAGTGGTTTCACAATCAAGAACCCATCTGTTTTCTTGAAACTATTTGATGTAAAATTCATGCAAAAATTATCACATTTACACACATGGTGAATATTTATTAGTTTTCTTTCTTTCTTTAATTTTTTTATGTAACAAACACTTTTTTCCATATTATTTAAATATTGCAGGGAAAACTTACATTCTGTATAGTTGTATGTTTTGTTCAATATTTTCCTAACATGGTATGAGAAGTGCATGTTATGGGCCGTATGGCAACCAAGAGTTTGTATTGCCTTTGCCACGACAAAAAGTACATTGTATGTCTTGGTGGGGGCCCTGAGTGGCACTACCACTGGTGGAACTGGCCAGAGCAGACTGATTTCTATGTGGGGAGGAACAATGTCAAGTGAGAGCCACTGGTGGACCTGTGGAAGGTGCTGGTGCCACAAATGCAATTCAAATTGGGCCTTATGAAACAATTTGTAAAATCTCTAGATAAGGATTCAACAGCCTTCAATTACCTTCAAGACTTCTTCCCTAAGCTGTCTGAGGCAAAGGTCAAAGCTGATGTTTTTGTTTGACCACCAAAACTAGTAAGGAGAAAGCGGCTTGGAACAGCTTTGTCACAGTGGTTTAGGTCTTCCTGGGCAATCACAAGGTCGAAAACTATGTGGAGCATTTGTGAATCTGGTGAATAACTACAGCTGTCAAGGACAATAAAATGAGAACATGATGAGAAATTACAATTGGGGGTCGATTTATGAAAGTGATTTACAGTATAATCAAAATACTACTCTCTGCTAAATGTTTTGTGGTCACTTTTGTATTACTTTAGTACAAATACATGTTAATTTTGATTCATAAAGTGTGATCTGCTATAGTATGCACCATTATAACACAAATTCAGATATAAGATGGTCATGGTGTGGCTCCCAAAAATTTAATTAACACATTTTTCCCGTACATGAAAAAAAATCTTTCTTAAAAGTACGAGAAAAACAGAACAAGTTTATTATTATTTGGGGAGGAGATCACATATGAATAATGAAAGATCATCTTGGTATGGCTTCTGAAGTGTTAAAAGTGTATTTTTCTCGTACACTGAAAAATAATGTTTTCTTAATTAAAGTACGAAAAATACAAAGTTTAATAAAGAATTTTGCAGGGCTGAACTTTATTGTTACATAAACAAATTCTTTGTCCATATTGTAAAACCAGCTTAATAGTGCATTGTTATATGATAATTTGCTTATGTTGACATATAGCATGAGTACTGTATGTTTTGAAATATCAGCATTTTTTAAAATTGACATTTCTTGTAGTGGAGATCAGCCAGACAAGGCAATATCTCATAACCTATCTTTTGTCAGATGTTTGGCCTCTCGCTAGCAATTAAAATATTTACATAGACTGACATTTGTGTATGGATGGTAAGTAAAATTCCACCATTTTTTTCTCACTCAGAATTAAATCCATCAGAACACTCACATTTTCTGTAGTAATCCCTGTCATCAGATCAGACCAGAACACTTGTGTCTCTCATAGTAGCCAACTGTCCCGTTATTTCCGCATTTGTCCCGTATTTTGGACCTGAATACGGGTGTACGTTTTTTTGTGCAAAAATACGTTTTTTAATAATAAAAAAAATAATAATAAAATTTCTTTGGAATTGTCAGTTTAGAATGCGCTCCCGGTTCTATTTTGACAGAATATATCACATGTATATACAAATAAAGTTCTACAATACGATTGGTTCATTCGAAATCGAGGCTACCAGGCCTGTCGTTATCCGCCGTATTGGATTTCGCAATAGTTACCGCTGTTGCTGTATCTAGTCTAAGTAATATTCAACTAATAATTATAATAAATTGGAAGGCAGAATATTCAAAATTTTCTCCAGAAGAAATAGGAGACAACGGGAAGGATATTTATGCCGTCTTGTATAGATTTGTGAAACCATATAGTACAGGAGAAAAACTGACGTTTTGTGAATTGTGTAACGTGATTTCGCTATTGGGCACGAAGGTGCCCATGCAATGCAAGAGCACGAAAAAGTTAATAAACATCATATTCCTGCTTCATCACACACAACTCAGCCTGAACTTACGACGTAGATAAATGACAGAGATTACATTAATGTACATCGATCGAAATTTTATTTTTAAATTTCTTTTAGAAATAAACCTTCCTTTTTCAGTAATGTTGTTGGCGATTTATTTTGCATCAGTTTTTCAGACATTAAAATGGCAAAAGATAATTTGTATGCTTAAACTAAAACATTTAAATACGAAAATTACAGAATTGAGATAATAAAATGAAAATTGGTACATTCGAATCAATGATTTACAAAAAATAAGGTGTGGAAAGGGCTCCTATATATAGCTTGTGTTTAAGTGTGTTGCACTCTTGCACGTTTTGAATGGGCACCTATATGGAACGCGTGCAACTCCAGAAGGTACAAATGTGCAATATGTGCATCTTTGACATTAAATAATTATGTTAGGCACTGTCCAACTTTAGTGATGGTTATATATATATATATATATATATATATATATATATATATATATATATATATATATATATATATATATATATATATATATATATATATATATATATATATATATATATATTGTAAATTGATACATATGCATTGAAATTTAAAAATCAGTATTTGTCCCTGAAAATCAGTATTTTTGTCACAAGTAATCAGTATTTTTGCACTCGGGGGTTGGCAGCTATGGTCTCTGTCATCAATTGACCCTTTCTTTAAATTTCTGATGCAATTATGGAAGGTATCATCAGTCCACTACCACAAAAATAAAAAATAAATAATCAAAAAAACAAAGATCTTGTCTACTCAGCAGGCAAGGAGGAACAATTACAACAATTGAGAATACAATGGCCAATTCATTTTTTTTCTTAAAGTACCCATATAAAATAGTTTGCTGAATTTTCAAAGAAAACCAATTCTTTGAAGCACTATTTGTAATGAAAACATACTAAGTAAATGATGAAGAAAATCAGTCACAATCATTCAATATGGTTATTTGATGTTGCCACCACAATAAGAAACTGGCATTGGTTTGGTTCTCCGAAGCTGTCCTTTAGTGATGACTTCAATAATGGATGCACCCTTCATCAAGAAAGAAAGCTGACTAAAATCTTCACTAAAAACAAAGACCTTTGTTTCAAAGGAAGTCGGTTTCCAAATTAAATAAAAGTGATGGAATCTGATTGATTGTTTCATTTTCCAACGTGAATGGAACACTTTTACTGTGCCGTGAAGGTTCCTTTTTTACTGGAAAGCTTCTGACAGCTGCTTAAAATGCAAACTTTAGCCAACTTGGGACATACTGAAAAGTAAATGTGCTTCATCATTGTTATGTGGCTGTGCTATTTGTTTCCACTGATATCAGACCTGTATGACCTGTGACAAACTGTTGAATATTTTAAATCTTTGTTTGTGCATATTTTTTATGGAATTACTGTGGATTCAGTGTATGTGATGAGATTAACAGGTGAGTACACGGTGTTGATACTCCATTCATGCCATGATATCGGACATGTATATACAAACATTTTACACTTATATGTACCAATGCATGGTTCACTGAATAAATCAAAATATTTTATATACCTTCTCTGATTTCACTACAGGTGTATTTCTTATTTAATATGTATCAAATTAAGGTGGTAACTCTGATTATGAAGCACACATTTTTGTACCCACATTTGTTACCCACCCCCAAACTCACACAGTTTTTGTTGTAACTGCATTATTTACTTCAGCTCACTGATCTGGTTGCTTATAACATGGTTCATTCTATAACACGGTCAGGTTCTATGGCTGCCAATTACTGTGTTCATGCGGAGCACACTGTATTTTTTTTCTTCTTCTGACTTTATGTAAATTAAATAAAGCAAATTCAACCATTTATGGAAAATAATAGCCATTTTCTATACTTGTTAGGCATAAGCAATTACAAAATAATACTTTCTACCCAGGAACAAAAATGGTGCTAATTATTATTATTATTATTTTTAATTTTTATGTATTTTCCTCATTGGTAGTGGAAAATGTGCTAACATGAAAAGTCAGTCAGAATGGCAGAAGGAGGAATTGAAGTTGACAACTATGAAGCAGGCAATCTTCAGGACCAAAATGATGAGCTAATGCCACGATAAAATGTAAATTAATGTAAAAGAAAATGAGATAATGCCACGATAAAATGTAAATGACTGTAAAAGAATTGTGTTAAATGATGAGGTAATGAAACAATAAAATGTAATTGAATGTAAAAGGAAATCAGGTAATGCCACAATAAAATGTAAATTAATGTAAAAGAAAATGAGGTAATGCCACAATAAAATGTAAATTAATGTAAAAGAACTGTGTTAAATGATGAGGTAATGCCACGATAAAATGTAAATGAATGTAAAAGAATTTTCCCTTTCGTTTATAAATTATTATATTAAAAAGCCACACTCACCAGCCATCACAAACAGGGAAAACAACCAACACCAAAAATAGGGTTATAAATAGAAAACATTATAAATAACAACCAAAACTAGTTGCAGAAACGAAAGTAGATTAAAATCAATATAGAGTATTACCTGGCATATTGATATAGAAATAGAAACATCTTAAATATCAACTAAACATCAGAAACAGGGTGTCATACACAGAAAATAGGACTAACACTCTCCTCTCCACTCCCCCCGCTTCCTCCTTTCTTCTGAAACTATTTCTCTAGAAATACTGCCAAGTATACAGTGTAAAATTATACATTTAGCTATAAAATAAATTAAATAGAACAAACCAGTGCACTGAGACCAGTGCACAAAAACTAGATAGTGAATTAAGATAGGACCCTAAATTAGTAGCTATAAGGTAGTCTAAAAACCCAAAGACTATCAGGCCCAGCGACACAAGGTCGCAAAACTAAATAAAACCAGTCAGAAATTATCATAAGACCCAAAACTAGATCATATAAGGTAGTCCAAAACCAAGACTATCAGGTCCAGCGGCACAAGGCCGCAAATATAACTAAAACACTCAGAAAATATGGCACAAATAGGGCCCCAAATAGTGACTATAAGGTGACCCAAAATCCAAGGTCATCAGACACAGCAACACAATGTTGCAAAAATATACAACTAAGAAACAGCAACACAATAAAACCACACAAAGTACCATCTACAAAAAACACCACAAAAACACTGTATTACAAAAGTTGTATTATACCTCAATAACAGCACAGAGTATACAAATAGGGGATAGAATCAGGAACGGAAGCCGACCATGCCTGGCCCTTCGCCTCGCCTACAACTACCCACGCCTGCTGCAGCAACTTCACGTGCTTAGCACGTCCATAAATAACCAACAACATCGGATGGCAAAATATGAGTGTGTGCTGGAACTATTCCCACATATATATAAAAAGGCCCTACAATCACACAGCAGTAGCTCAATAGCTACTCAGATGTGACGGCCTAATTAAATAGTGTTCCTTGAACACATAAACGCCTGCAGGGTGGTGGCTCCATACCCACCCTCAGGATAAATTAAATAACCGTCCTTTGACGGATAAAACAGTGATAAGAGCCCTCGGGACGAATCACTTAAAGCAAATTATTCAGTCAGTCAGTATGTACCAATGCATCGTTCACTGAATAAATCAAAATATTTTATATACCTTCTCTGATTTCACTACAGGTGTATTTTTAATTTAATATGTATCAAATTAAGGTGGTAACTCTGATTATGAAGCACACATTTTTGCACCCACATTTGTTACCCACCCCCAATCTCACACAGTTTTTTTTGTAACTGCATTATTTACTTAGCTCACTGATCTGGTTGCTTATAACATGGTTCAGTCTATAACACGGTCAGGTTCTGTGGCTGCCAATTACTGTGTTCATGCGGAGCACACTGTATTTTTTTTCTTCTTCTGACTTTATGTAAATTTAATGAAACAAATTCAACCATTTATGGAAAATAATAGCCATTTTCTATATTTGTTAGGCATAAGCAATTACAAAAAAATACTTACTACCCAGGAACAAAAATGGTGCTAATTATTATTATTATTTTTCTTAATTTTTATGTATTTTCCTCATTGGTAGTGGAAAATGTGCTAACATGAAAAGTCAGTCAGAATGGCAGAAGGAGGAATTGAAGTTGACAACTATGAAGCAGGCAATTTTCAGGACCAAAATGATGAGGTAATGCCACGATAAAATATAAATTAATGTAAAAGAAAATGAGATAATGCCACGATAAAATGTAAATGACTGTAAAAGAATTGTGTTAAATGATGAGGTAATGCCACAATAAAATGTAAATGAATGTAAAAGAAAATGAGGTAATGCCACAATAAAATGTAAATTAATGTAAAAGAAAATGAGGTAATGCCACAATAAAATGTAAGGTGATACATGACAATTCCATCGTTACAAATACACAGAGAAAAAAGTACACTGCGAAAATAAGTGTATCATGTGTAAAAGATGCATCAAATGCCCCCTTCTACAAAAGGGTACGTCGATATAATTAATAAAAAAAACTACCGGTATATTTAACGAACTGCTTTATTAACGAGGCTGTAAATAAATAAACAAAAGATAGAGGAAAATGTGTATTCGCATATTCCTGTACAGTGCAACACCTTTCCTGATATAAAGAAATACAATTGGAGAAAACATTTGAGAACATCGTCGGAGATTTATACTAATTTAAAAACACACGGCTTTAATCATTAAAAAATACATAGAAAAACAGTTTTGTTTGTAAACGTTAACGAGTTGGACACTGATGTGTATATTAAGCAATTTCATGTTTCTTTTCACATTAGTACACTTGGATTAAACTAAGCCAACTCAATTTCCAAATCAATCAGATTAATATGGGCATATATTAAAATCATTTTTCCTGGGGATAATCTTAAGCTCCACTAAAAAAAACAGTCTTCTGAAATCCAATATGTTTCATATTGTTACAGATTATAAATTGTATCACAAATGTGAGCAATCATATCACTGACATGTTCCTTACTTTTCTCAATCTGACGTTGATGCAATTGGATATAATGGTGGAGCTGACTTGATCATATAATTATATAGAACTATGCCTAACATTGCAACGCGAAATAACTTATTTTTGGAAACAAAACATTCTAATTCTTGTCGAAAACTGATTTTATTTAGATGTAGGTGCTTTAATTACATGCAACCAATATGTAAAGAGTGTTTATTGTGAAATTAGGTTTGACAATTTGGTGTCTTTACAAAAATCATAATTATTATTTAGGAATTAACATTTGAATAGGTTAGTGTAACTTCAAAGACGTTTCAATAGTAATATAATTTGGCACCATCGTGCATACATTTTATTATGTAACAGAGAACAGCGTTGCACTAAAACCATTATCCCTGGCTTTGAGTCTTCTATCAATACAAATATCTCAACACAAGTTTAAAGTTCTATATCTCAAATTCTTTTTCTTTTCTTCTTATTTGTTTTAATAGTCATACATTACTTAGAACCACTGTGCAATATGAATATAATATAAAAGTACAAGAGTTTTGCAACAAAATCTCAATATCAGTATATTCCCTAATATTTTCTGAATATTTAAAATCGTGGTAAAAATATATTTCAAGAGAAATAAGCTCGAAACTCTTTTCTCGATAAAATACTGAATTTAGCAGCGCCGTTATACTTAATCAACATCATACACAATGGACAACTATAAACATTTCATTTGCAACATTGGATTGAAATTGCGTTGCATACAAGAGTATCACAATAACAATAAGCATGTAAATAAATATATGACAATGGAATGTTAATCAAATATTCTGTAAAAAATAGTTTAACATTATGAAATTGTATAAAATCGGTGTAAACGGTGTAAACATATTTTTAGAATGACTCAAGTAGATGCTGATAGGTCCGTAATGTGAGATATGAGTATGTTGTCATGGAAAATATATATGATGCTATTCGGACAAAAATAGTGTATTACATATAATGTTTTATAAAATATTACGTATTAAAATTACATGGAATTCTTAAAACATACAACAGAGGAATATCGTAAAATATCACAGATAGGGATTGGGTGCATCTTTTTCATATGTAAGTGATAACATCATTGGTACGTTTTAATTAAAACCTCAAAATATTTCTCTATATCTCTTAAGACCCAATATTCAACTAAAATTCTAGTTTCTTCTGTTGTCCAGGATTGAACAGATCCCGCAACCGTACTCTGGCACGTTAGTCTCGTGCTTGGCACATTTCCGCTAATGCACTGGATCATTTCGAAATCACACAAAATGGTTGCGAGTTTAACTGAGAGAACGTTGAGATCTTTGCTCAGATGGCCGTATAGCTTTGAAGAGTCTTCATTAAATCTTATTTGTTCTGTAAACATTATGGCTGCTTTCATGGATTCGTAGTCTGCCTTTATCATTTCCGTCTGAAAGAAGTTATGAAAAGTCATGAATATTCTGCAGGCAAGTAAAAATAAATGTATAAATCTGAGATAACAACATCAACATGATTATATATGCTTAAATATTAATATTAATAAGAATACTTCCAGTGCCACAACAAAGGTATTACATCGAATCTTTCTCCTTATCTGTCCATTACTGCTACTGCTACTACTGCCAAAAAAAACATTATCATCGTGAACTTCAGCAGGACCAATTATTACTACTCTTGCATTATCGCTTTATATTTTGTTGAAGATATTAAAATTACTTACCACATTTGATGATTTGACCTTTGTTTCTTCGTTTTTTAAATCGATATTTCCGTTATTGAATGCGTATTCTGTTTTATGGTTAATATTGGTAACCACATGTGTATTGGCGATACGGCCAATACTCTGAAAAAAAAAAAAAATCATTAGTAATGACGCACTAGTAAAACCACTATCATATCCCTCCCTTTTGGTACTCCCATTTTCTTTATACTTTTGCATAAACATACTTGGTACAATATCCTACCACCCCCATAAAGTGGAAGAATATTTTGTGGCAACAAACAAGCATAATGATATAAAACATTCATTCGATTTTTTAATGGAAGGATTGAGTACATCTATAGATGTACAGTAGATGATTCTCCGCCAATGTCCTTTTGCTTCAAGATCTATTATTCTATTTCACGGTATACATTAGAATTTATCCCGTGAATATATCCAGTTCGTCTAAATGGTACTAACTATATACCATATTAAAACAACAACATAAGCACCATTATCACCAACGACGACTGCAGACTAGATTCAGCAAATTTGAAGGCAGATGTTCATTGAGAAAATGAAACTGTAGAACATGAAAATTCATTACGAACACCACGAAAACTACTCTTAATAATAATAATAATAATAATAATAATAATAATAATAATTATAATAATAATATCAACAACAATAATAGTATCAATAATAATAATAATATCAATATCAATACTACTACTACTAATACTACTACTACTAATAATAATAAAAATAATAATAATAATATCAATAATAATAATATCAATATCGATACTACTACTAATACTAATACTAATATTAATAATAATATCAATAATAATAATAATGAAAATAATAATAATAATATCAATACTACTACTACTACTACTACTACTAATAATAATAATAATAATAATAATAATAATAATAATAATAATAATATCAATACTATTAATAATAATACTAATGATAATAATAATATCAATAATAATAATAATATCAATATCAATACTACTACTACTACTAATGATACTAATAAAAATAATAATAATAATAATAATAATAATAATAATAATAATAATAATAATAATAATAAAAATAATTGAAGAAATAGCAGAATGGACCAACAATCCAAATATACATAAATACTTACATATTTTCTTTTTAAGTCTTTTATTATTTCCAGTGCTTCTTTCATATGCAGAATTATGTTATCTATCTTGTTTTTAATGAAATTAGTAGCAGTATCCTTCTGCATGCCTGAGTCTTGTACAGGTATGCATGCCATGCCGCAAGGTACGTGCCACTTTCTATAGTTAACATTTCCGCAAACAGATGGCGCCGTTGCAGGAATTATAGTACTTGGTGCTCCTTGAATGGCCACGATACATACGGTCAGAAAAACAATACTTCTGAAGATCACTTTACCAACTGCAATCACAATAAACAAGAACAGTTTAGTTCTGCATTTAGTTATATCTTAAAAGTAATAGTTTAATATTAACACAGAAAATCAACCAAGAAATAAATACACCTGCATCATGCTTTATTTAACAAGAAATTTGTAGCCACCGGATGTCTTCTTCTATAATTAAAACAGAGCCAAAATATGTAATGGAATTTGTAGTCTCAGTCAACCACAAATCTTGATGATTTAGTTTATCCCATCCCTAAAATTGTTATAACCAGATTATTCTACATATTGCAAAGAACAGATCTAATTTTCAAAGAAAAATTCCTAACGTTTTAAATATTCATGAAGCGAAGCTTAATCAAATATTAGGAAATCATCGTGTCTCTTATCAATGCCAACCTTCCATAAAAATCATCTTGATAACGCTTTTTCAGACTGAATGCAATATTTTTGAGTGTTGTTTGTACGACAGAAAGTCTAATTGTCTCAATAATGATATTCAGCTGATTTATATACATATAAAAATCATAAGTAGGGAAAATCATAAGGACCGGAAAGTTCCTTATTGGACGAATCGAGTTAATACCATATGACAAGTATTTCTAACTTTAGATATAGGAAAATCTAATGTAAATACTTCCGGACGGGCACAACTCGTGGGTTTATCGCTGGACTGGAACATTTTCAAGGCGGCACGAAAATCATAAACTTGCCGGCCATACCTTCCTGTCGAAATTATTAACTATGTCATACCGGGAGAAACTAAGTGTGTTCAAGACACGCTGACTATAATACGTTTAGATTACGCACAGAGACACGTGACTAAATTATCATAAAAATGCATATTTCGTGTAGTTAGTTACACGTGCAATCATACAAGTTTCTAGATAAGAATTACCAAATGTGTATGTAAGCATGTTGTGGACATTACAAATACTTCGACAGGGTCTGCACTAATTCCGCTTGAATTCTTTTTTCATCAACTTTGCATTCAATATAAAAAATACGTTTTTAAATAAGTACTTCATATTGGTTTTATGAAGCTGTCGAATAATGCTGGATAATCAACTCCACTGATACGCTAGAAAAACTTCCAAGCATCGAATTTCTAAGTTTGAATTATTTCTCACACCTTTCACAGCGTTCCAAATCACACATAATCTTTGCTTTAAACAGTTATTTGAAGATGGTATATATATTTTAACCCTGATAACATGATATGACAAAGACGCTCTTCTATGGCTATATGCGCAGGAAAACAAAGAACCGAGAGCTCCTCAGAAAAGCAGATAAACAGAATAATAATTCCCGCAACGAGACCTCGAACTTACAAAAAGGAAAGAATGCATTAGTAAAAAAAACCGTAGAGCATTTAGTATTGACAACAATCAAAACCCAATCAGTGCAACAAATAACACGGTGAAAAGAAATCGTCGTTCACTATAATAATCAAATGAGGACTACCTTGATTGATCCGTTATAGAAATAAAAGGCAGGTCTTGAATGAGGTCTTTAGTAGTTAAGCTAAATTCGTGTATAGTAACTTTCAAGTCCTTTTCTTTCGAAAGACTCTCCGTTTCGCTAGCTTCATCAACGCTCTCAGTTTACCGTATATTTAGGAACGTGAAGACGTTGAAAAACAAGTTGCATAGCAAGTTATTGCAATTTGGTTACCGAGTAAGAATTTAAACTTGATTTAATCCAATGTCAATGCTTTTAAACGATACGTTTCATGTGAGGTATCGATATGAATAAAAGATGCAAAATCCTTGTTTACTGGTTCCATTTTTGCCAAACAAAAGATAAGTATCATGATTTATTTACTGATGGAAAGAAAATAATTGATGGCAGTTTGAAAACTGGATTGTTGATATGTTTTGTCATGAGTATAAAGCAACAACGCAGGAAACGAAAGCATATACACAGATACATTGATTATTTTCTCCTTGCAAAAAGAGACAACGTTAATATAACAAACAACAACACAATAATAATAATAATAATAATAATAATAATAATAATAATAATTAATAATAATAATAATAATGTATTAAAATATGGTACACGTGCTTTACATCAATAGCTAACCACTGACGGCACTTAAAATACGTTCCTCGAGTTCATTACATAATTTCTCATTAATCATCATCATCATCATCATCATCATCATCATTATCATCATCTTCCACAAAGCTATACTATCACTGGAGTTTCAAAAATATTTCAGATCACAAAAAACTTAATCCAGAATTTGTTTCTTCCGTACACGTTTTGACCAGCTGCTATAGTACTTATACTAACAACAACCATGCTTGTCGATATTCGTTAGTATGGTTGTTCCGGTCACACGTCCCTCGGGTTCGTACTTCGCCTGTTAGTTGTAATCTACGTTCGTGTTCCAGACGCTTCAGGAAACGTCTGTTGAAAGTACGTCAAATTGTCTCTAGCCTACGTTGATAAAGAGGTTGAAAGTCTTTTGAAGTGAATAATTAACATAATTAATCAGCGTGTTGTGTTGCGAATATTTAGTATTTATATTACCTTATATTTCATTTTGTTATGATCCCTCATTTTGTATCCTCTTTTCTCGTCGTCAAACAACGAATAAGCGTCATGAAAGTCTTGTTTGCTGCTACAAATCTGGCGTAACTCAGGATATTGAATTTAACAAGGCTCCTGAAAGTTCATGTATGCCTTAATTATCACGACTATTCACGAATCTGCTTAACCAAGCACAAATCAGCATTTTCCGTTTTGTTGACTATGCGTATTCAAAAGTTGTGATGTAATGTATCCAGTTTCAACCTAAATGAATTATATCATTTTCACAAGCAGTCTTTTAAATATTTTACAAAATATTACTTTCATCAATGTATCCCACTGACCAACAAGATCTTCTAGGGGAACTCGATCTCCCAGAGTGCGATTCTGCAATGTCGAAACGCTCAGTACCAAGCCTGATTGAGTGCAATATTTGCTCTCTTTTTGTCTTCCTTTTTTGATGCTTAAAACTACACACGTTACCATTTGTTTAACGATCGATGCAACGAGGTCTGGCCCACAGGAACATTTAGTCCGTGTGAACATTCCCCTAAAAGCTTCGCCATTTCTGTAATATGTAAAGTAAACAAGTTTTCTCGAAGTTTCAATAATCTTTAGAGACTCTAAGCGCTTGACAATATTACATAACAACAAAAAGACATATATCGACAAGATTGCATAACAATCAACAGGTACCTACAAAGCAAAATCATGCTGACAAAGATTAAGGAAGTGAACATTGTAAAGCCTTCAGGTCTGTTCATTTAGCAGATATAGGTGAGTTTTAAGAGCACTTTTGAATGAGAGCGTGTCTAAGATCAATGGGCAATTCGTTCCATCTTTCTGCGCTCTGATAAGTGAAAGAACGTTGTACAAATGACTTCGTTTTAACAATGAGAACAATATGACCTGCAAGTTTCGTACGAGGCGCATACGATTCTAGACGTCACATACACATAGGTGACGTCCAATAGGTATATTGGACTGGAAACAGTCAGCCAAATTTAGCATAGTGAACAGTGTTTATGTTTGATTCTGGACCGAACGGATAGCCAGTGAAGGTTACAGAACAATGGGGAGGGTATGCTCAGTTCGTCGTACTCTAAGGATGATCCAAGTAGCCGTGTTTGGAATAATTTCACGTTTCTGTAGTAGATACTGAGACGAACCAGAAAAAATGAATTACAATAATCTAGTCTTGGAAGTACTTGATAGATACATCCTCTCAGGCTTACGTCGTTCTCTTTTAGCGGTGATAAGCTGGCACCTAACACTACGATTCATGGAGAACACATTTGAATTGATAGTCTGCATTTGGTTGCTTAGAGACAGGTTTGTCAATAAACTCTTATCAAGTTGTACTACTGTAGGAGGTAACTAGATTGTTAGGTTTGCTTGGATGTCATGCATTAGCTGGGTTCTATTTATTTATCGTACTGAGGCTTCTCTAAGCAGCTAACATAGATGAAAGATAAGGAACTGATACATTGAGATGTCATATGACTCAGAGGTGATCTGGTGCATGTTCGTGAGATACAAATAACGTATTTTGAATATTCTAATCATATTTATGAATAATCCAGCTACAATATGACCATGCTTATGCGTAGGTTGGCTAACTAATTGTCAGATTGTAAATGTGAATATAATCTAGAATTTTTGACACGTATTAGTTTCCAGGACAGTGGGAGTGGAAGTTGAAAATATCCAAAAATAATAAGATTGCCACCTATGGAATATCCATATAAATGTTGGCTAGGTAACTGCTCCAAGAAGAAAAATTCAGTTTACTTTGTTTGTTGTTGGTGTTGTTGTTTTGTTACTACGAGGAGTGCGGTATCGGCACACAAGATGGAGTGGCTTTTATTCCATTGTGAGTGTAGTTTGGACTAGTTCAAACGGTGTAGCGTAGTTAAGACGCTGAAGTATGGAATTTTTTGCAAGGACAGCAATTACAGTTCCGCGGGAGTGGTGTGGGAGCGACTTCATGGAGTAACCAAGGGATGTTAGATCAACACACTTTGATTCATCGTCTGATGTTTTAGTCACGTTTCTGTCGGGAAAATACATCCATATTCGGCCGTTGATACAGTTAACTACTTATTTGCTCATTTACGGTTGTCGTACTGTTTGGGCGTTGAATAATCCAATGACCAATGATTGATTAGACTTATTGGTTGACGATTTAAAAATAGATTTGATTCAAGTTTTCCACATTTTTCTTCCTGTTCTGCACCGGATTACTTTGATAAAACATTTCCGTTTTGCTGCCGTTTACATTTAAGTAAAAGCGAAAGTAGTCCTAGGTCGTTACAACTAGTACACATAGTAGTATGGAGCGCTAAAGTAATTTTTTTTAAAAACAATACATTAACGGGTCGACTGGTAAGTATAAACGTGATGTCATCACGATTAGGATAAAGTCTAATAGTTTTTTTCCAAACAAGTAAATGAAGACACATATTCCAAAGGAAAAGCAATGGAAGTACTGTCGCTCAACATATGTGATGCGAAACAATGAAAAAAAATAATTCCAGAGCGACTTGATTCGAGCCTGCTAAGCTCTGGTCGCATTATTATATCTCTTCCTTACAACACGCACTGGTATGAAAATTGTTTGGAAATTATCTAGGAATAAAGCACCAGGAAGCGATGGACTCTCCTGCGGGGAACTAACGCCCATACTAGAATGGTTATACTCTGTTACCCCAGCCTTTATATATTTATTAGTCCCTAATTGTGATCCAAAGAATTTTATCGATCCTACTTCCCCTATCCCCTTTGTAATTAAATGTATATTCGACTCTTAATAAATTTAACCATGGGTATATCATCAATCATGTTTTGAGATTTCATAATGTAGTCCATCTGTTTTTTAAAAAGTTTGTCTATTTTCGAAAGTCCTCCTGTCCTGTCTATATCTTCCCCCACCCAATTGAAATCTCCCCATATAATTAAATTACTTGACGAATATCTTTCCAGATATTAACCAAGTTCTTCTATAATTCTATCCTCTAGTGCATCTTAGCTGGTATGTAGACATTGATGAAATGATGCCCTCCCATAATTATATGTATTAGTCTCACCTACAAAAATTCCCCTCTTCTACCCTTTCCCATTTAATTCCCCGCTTATTTTTTATTATGGTTGCTATACATCCCCCTCTTCTCTCCGTTACTATTGAGTTATTCGTTATAATAATGCAGTCCATTTCTCAATCTAGTTGTTCTTTCATATCGTTATTTAAAGAATTATGCGTCTCTTGTATGTACAGTAAGTCAAATTCTCCTATTTTTGTCAATTTGTTTATTTTTTCCTGATCTAAATCATTTATATTTATAGACAATAAATGGAAGTTTTGTTCCTCCATTTTTGTTTCATAACCAGGTTGCCACTGAATTACTAGTGGTTATTTGTATGTGACTAACTGTATATATTTAAATCATACTTTTTCCCGCTTTTGAGGGGATCATGAGTCATACTACTTTGATTTTACAGTGCTACACTTCAAAGTCACTGGTGACCTGTGAAGTGAAAAGGGTATCCTTAAATATGATCTCTTTAGCTGAGTCATCAAGGGCAGGGTCGTTTGTTATGTCTTGCTAAACGTTCCTCTGCATTTCCGCTAGAATTTTCTGGGGTTTCCATTTCCAAACATGATTCTTCTTTTCCACTACTGTCTTGCGAGGTTTTCTGTGCCATTTCCCTGGGTCTTTCTTCTACTGATTTCGAGAGCTCTCCCTTCTTTTATTCTTTCTCTTTTCCCAGTCCTTTCCCCTCTATAGATGATGATCGATTGGACACCTTCCTTTTCTTCGTTATGTATTTTTCCTTAGGGATAGGCGTTGAGTTTCTTAGGGGTTGTGGACGTTGTGACATGTCCAGGGATCCCCTATTTTCTTCACTTGATAGGATCTCAAAAAGGTTTCCTGTGGTAAAGGCATATGTTTTCCTGACTGGCGTTATATATCCCGTTTTTGTTCAGTGTAAGGATATCCACCCATTTTCCGTTGTGCTCTGGTGTTCTATTTTCCAGATCCTCTCCCACTACCTGGCTTGGTTTTAAAAACCCGGCTGTTACATTTGCGTACGTCTGTTTTCCCTGTTGCGCTTGTGGTTCTTGTGGCTCACTTTGTTTACAATCCCATGGTCCGTGTCCACACTGCCCACATTTTGGACATTTTCTTACTGCTTTGCAGTTTTTGAACCACGTCCTGAGTCTGAACGCCATACAATATAAAAGGGGGTATCTTTTGTGCATCTTCTTGGGATACTCTTATTATCCTCGCTCCCGTATTGATATTGCTCCATCCCCAGAAGTTGGCAGGTTTCATTCCTTGGCTATTCACCTTAAATCTCTCATATAATTTGTTCTCTATCTCTTCTGTTTCAATTTTGGTATGTGAGGCCATTAAAATGGACTTCAGCTGGCCTTGGTCCAATTTCGCGTTCGAAGGGTGGTGCCACATGGAGGTGGGCCGTTGCTCCTTTTACCTTGAAAGTTTGGCATGTCAATAGGGGTATGTTCTGATCCGTCGGGAACAGCATGAACATTTTTCCCCAGCATTAAGCAGAGCCGCAATTTTACCCATGTCTACCCCCATAGCTTGGAGTGCTGCCAGGATGTTTACTTGTCGAGGGGCTACATCATCACGTCCGAAATCCAGTTGCTGTCATCCCTTTTTGTGGTAGGCCAGGAGTAAATTGTTTGAAACCTCTACATCGAAGAATAAATGTAGCCTGGACCTACTCCCATTTAGATCTGCAGGTTTTTGTGCCTGCCCTTGAGGATTTCCTGACAAAAGGTTGGGGTTTGGGTTTAGAAATCCCCCCGGGACATATTGACCTCTTTCCATTATTTCCTATCTTACTCTCAACAACAAGTTATGCATCAAATATTTCACGGGAAAAGGAACAAAATTTTATAGTGGCTTGAAAACAAGGACAATCTGAGTTGTGCAGGGTGAGTGCAAACACATAATGAACGACGATTGCAAAAATTGAAAAAATAAATCGTAGAAATACAAACAAACAAACAAACCTTCTTACATAAGAAACAATATTTTCAATGGTATATCCAAGAGTAATCCAATTCAAATCCAATGAAAAATGAATATATAAGAAAAAATACACTGTTGAGTTACAAAAAATTGTCGAACAATGTGCGCCAACTGGAGAGAGAGAGAGAGAGAGAGAGAGAGAGAGAGAGAGAGAGAGAGAGAGAGAGAGAGAGAGAGAGAGAGAGGGAGAGGAGAGAGAGAGAGAGAGAGAGAGAGAGAGAGAGAGAGAGAGAGAGAGAATATTGTTCTCCTTATATGAATTTTCATCATGGGGAAAAACCTCGACGGATAGCATACACATGGACAAGACTGACGAAACCGACGAATATCGAAATTTCCTCTCTCAAAGAGAAATACAGAAGACGGGAATTGTCAGTCTGACTTCATCGCAGGGATGTTGTTTGTGGGTGTTTGAGGGAAGTTATTGAACTTTCGAGCCAATAACATAACACAATGCAAATCTCTACTCTTGAGAAGGAAGTAGTTACCATCCGGAATAGTATTCGGCTAAATGTGTATATTCAATTAACTTGTAAACACTTGAAATAATATTGGAAGTTAATTTGTTATTATCTGCTTCGACAATATCCTCGTCAATCCGAGCTTACAGATCTGTATTAATACACACACTGATATATATATATATATATATATATATATATATATATATATATATATATATATATATATATATATATATATATATATATATATATATTTCCTCCTAAAATGAACAGTGAAACTTTAAAATGTAGTTAAGGAATTGTGAATTAAATCCCATATAATACGAAAGGTTTATCGCAAGTCCAAAAGTATGTCTTGAGATTTGAAAGAAAGTGTTTTAAAATTGGCTGATTAACCGTAACTGGATGGTTTCGTCTGTTAGATGCATAGATAGTTATAATACTTTAAAACGGAACTGAGGTTAGGGAATTGTATGATTCCAATGTCACTGACATTTTGTAAATATATCCTTGGTACATCTAAGTCTTCTCCAAATGCATTCGTATATAACGAATTAAGAATAATTAGTATGCAGTGTCTAGGATATAAACCTATTTTTAAATATAGGCAAAGAATTCTAAAAATGCCAGAAGACAGATATCCTAAACAATATTACAAATTAAAGTTAAGATGGATAGGAAATTGTTTTTGCTGGGATAACGATGTTAGAAAGCTTCTATGACGACATAACCGTTCCATTTTTTTGTAATTGGCTTTGTAAATTTAGCATCTATTTCGGTATCATAAAAACCAGTACGGAAATGACAAAAGAGAATCCTGGTACATAAATATTCCTCTTATGAATGCAGCATGTTGGACATGCTGAACTTAGTTTAGTCATAATTTAGACGACTCCATGTTGCGTACCATGTTTGGCAGTACTCAAAACTGCGGTATACACTCAGAACTGATATTCCATTATATGCAATCCAGATTAGAATTTTCAGTTCTAAATCGTTCCAATGTTCATTTTCGGACCTCCGCGAAGTCCTATTTTTTGTCTCAAAATTCTCAGTGCTTTACCGACAATGGAAAGTTAATATACTTTCAATGGTATAATAAAATGTTTGAACAGCTTTTACTGGTAAAATAGTCTCACCTTTGCGGCAACTCTAGACCAAATGTTATTAGCCAATGATGAGGGACTATTTTGTTCTTGCCAAATTACATTATATGCTGCTTGTTTAACATTCAACTTTTACGTATCTACCTAATCTATTTTCAAGTATACATTACAGAGAATGTAAACAAAATTTACGGATGCAGTTTTGTGTGAATTTAAAAAAAAAAAAAAATTATTGGCTCATGTCCTCTGTCATAACATTTGTGGAGGGTTGTCTTTCTTGGTGAAGAGTGTCTCTTTGTGTTTGGGCACATGTTTTAAAACCATGATGTTTACTGGCACATGCTTCAAATAAATTCTTCCTCTATTGATGTTTGCACCCATACCGTCCTTGATGTTTTAGGAGAGCTGCATCACAGGATTTCATGTTTATTTTCTTATCAGGTAAAGTTCATTGTTTAAATTTGCAGCGGGACGGAAAAAAAGAAGACGTTTTCAAACGTTCAACACTATCTTCCGCACTCCTCAAACTGATAAGTCATCTGACCCTTAGCATAAATTTTATACATATAATGTCATTTGGACACCCACGCCCAACACATAGCCTGTTTGTCAACAATATAACGCGAGCAAAAAATGTTATTTAATAAAGAAGTTTACCTTTCTAAATATATATAAAAAAAATATGTTCCATAATTCGAGTGTAACAAAATTCGTCTACTTATGAGAACTTATAGTTCGAAGTTTCGTTTCCAAATTCATCATTAAAGTTTCATACATGAATTTTCCTCTTTCAAATGTTATTTTCTATTGCATCACTCATTTTCAATTTTTGTTCTCCCTATTAAGGGAACGATCTTTAAAATGTCACTTTCTATCTTTCTTTCATTGTTTTCTGTCTCTCCATACTTTGAACAACGATGATGTTTATATGCAAGTTTGAACGTGTAACTCATTCTGGTAAGGAAAGCATGGATTGGTGGGTAAAATACTATCGATCGGCAAATCCAAATCGACAATGTTGATGGAACTTATAATATAAATATTTGTTTTTGTATATTTCTAATTTTAATTTAGAGAACATTAGTTTTACAGAGAAATGCATAGAAAATACTAGAGATCGTATTACAATGTTTGTAAACGATGAATCTTTATAAACAAACGTATGAATTAAGGAATTTCACATTTCCGTTATATTTACCGCACATATTGATTAAATTAGTAAAACACTTTCCAAAACATTAACTTAAAATGGCCAAACATGAACACTAACGAGACCTTACCAATCATAATTTCCAGAGGTGAACTATACGCTTTACTAAATATTTGCCAATGGTCAACCAAGACGTTTACTATTGTAATGGATTCTAAAAACGTGTTTTAAATTTCAAAAATCATAGCACTGACATTCTCCTTTGCGTTGTCAAACTGATTTTATTTGATGAGATGTAATTCCTCACCAGACTGGATTTTCCCATTCAATAAATCCATTTGTCATTTTTCAATGCGCTATATTTGGCTTTATAATACTATGTATATATATATATATATATATATATATATATATATATATATATATATATATATATATATATATATATATATATAGTCTTTTATAAGACTCGCCCCGGGGTTACACACACAACCTCGCGCATCTGAGGCTGACGCTGTAACCACTAGGACATCGGAGTGGTACAAATATCACATAGAGTATATATCACTGAATAATTATATATGGAATTAATTGGTGCAAAATCAAATATTGATGTGAATTTATTGATCAAAAACTAATCCTTCGTGCAAATACAACTATAATTATAAATCATATCAGGGAATACACATTTTATGAATATTCAATAGACGTATCGGGTGCCTTAACACACCTGTTACAATATATGTAACTGAGTTTTACTGCAGTTGAAATAAGTTTAACATGCAGTGATTCAAATACGAAAGAAAAACATTTATGCAGGGATTAATGTACTTAGGCACGTTTATGGCAGAAATCGATATATATATATATATATATATATATATATATATATATATATATATATATATATATATATATATATATATATATATATATATATATATATATATATGTATATATATATATATGTATATATATATATATAGTGTGTGTGTGTATGTGTACTTTCTAACGGTACAAATTTGAAAGTTTAACTTTAATGAAGTAAACATGTCAATAAATAAGAAAAATGAAATAGGTTTTCGTTGTTTAATAGAAAAGTATCTTCTAATTTCGAAAGAAGGCATGCAAAAGATATTTGATACAATTTGTAAAACATACATTGCCTGCAAAAAATTCCAGTGAGTATAAGAAAACAACCATCTTTGTTAAGTATGTGTGTGTGTGTGTGTGTGTGTCTGTGTGTGTGTGTGTCCTGGACACATGCTATCACTTCTTGCTATTTAAAATCACTATTATGGCAAAGAACAACCATTTCAAATGAACCCGAGACATCAAATGATCTGGTGTGTTTACAGCTGACAATATTATTTGCGATAAAATGACAATGGGCAGAGAAAATTTCTTTCTAAACGCTTTCATAGCTTAGTGAGTCTCTATTAAATGTGAGGGGCGAAAGTATCTTGCTGGTGTGTACACATGGGTCAGTCCAGATAAGTATGTTAAACTAGAGTCCGTCAGTGAAACGTAGCACAGAGAACAAAGTTTGTGTTTGATTCTGGGTCGAATGGATGGCCAGTGTAGGGTACAGAGCAATAAAAAGGGTAATTTTACCAACTAACATTTGAAATTTGAGACAAAGACAACGTTATAAGACTATGCACATTCTATTAAAACATAAGAGTAAGGCAATGCAATATGAGGAAAGATCATGTCAACAGACTTTAAATGAAATATAATGGAGCGCTTATTTGAACCAGTATGTGTTGATTATACAAATATATTATTTGATTCAGCTTCCTAAATTTTTGGATTAGAGTGAAACCAAAAAATAGTATCCCCGATAGTCATATTACTTTTATCAAGTGAATGTGAAATTTCAGACAAAAGCAACATTTTTTGGATCACCTCTCCATCAGATTACTGTGTGCTTTTAAGTGATGAAAAGAAACAAAACTATTTCCAGAATTTGTTGTCAACTATGTGCTCTTGAATTATTATGGCTTTATATTAACTGATTTCCCGTATGGTTATTAGGATATAATGTCTGCAACAGCGAGTACAGACGCACACAAACACACAGAGAAAAATCCGTGGATTCATGGACAACTTAGTTATTCGATAATAGTCCCATAACGAGATACAAAATACTTCACTGGTTGAAAACTGGCTTTGTTTTATAGCACAAATTGCTAGAGAAAATATTTTTCAAAGCTATCATCACACCACACTTTTATTTCATAAGCTTTGTTTTGAGCCGAGCCAGGGTTGGAAAAGTTGTTTATTTTTCTTATTCGTCTTCACAATGTCAGCTGGGGAAAAATCAAATACTATTTGAGCAAGTTTGTGCATATTTGCCACCATTATTTTGCCAATATTTATAGCAGATTATACACATCTAAGACGCACTTTTCGTCAAAGTAAACAACAGTCTTCGAACCATAATCCATATATCAGGGATAGTTTATACTGGCTTCTTATTTTATTGTGAGAATAATTAAATGATAATTACATGAAATCAATCTGGTTTGTCTTTTTAATGTGTGTTTATTATCTTTTCAATAAATAAACTTTCCATTAATTCCATTGTGTTAAATAATTGCGTTCCTTACGTTCATTGTCTTGTGATGACACAGATGGATGGGTGGATAAGGTTATATTTGACTTGATAACACACATGCATGGATATAACTTTACTTGACATGATAACACACATGGCTGGAGGCAACTATACTTGACTTAATGACACCACATGGATGGATATAATTATATTTGACTTGATAACACACATGCATGGATATAATTATATTTAACTTGATAACGCACATGGGTGGATATTTGATTTGATAACACACATGGATTGATATAACTATAACTGGCTTGATAATAGACATGGATGGATATAACTATATTTGACTTGATAACACACATGGATGGATATAACTATATTTGACCTGATAACACGCATGGATGGATATAACTATATTTGACTTGATAACACATATGGATTGATATAACTATACCTGACTTGATAACACATGGATGGATATAACTATATTTGACTTGATAACACACATGGATGGATATGACTATTTTTGACTTGATAATACGCATTGATGGATATAACTATATTTGACCTGATAACACGCATGGATGGATATAACTATATTTGGCATGATCATATAAATGGATGGATATAAATATATTTGGCTGCAAAACACAAATGGATCTATAAATGTATTTGACTTGATAACGCTAAAGGATGGATATGATTATATTTGACTGTATAACACAAATGGATGGATATAAATATATTTAATTTGTGATTACAAACTAACGGGTACCTTTAATATCTCATTGAAATTTCAAATAAGAGCTTGAGATCGCTCAACATTTAAAATTAAAATATGGCTCTAGTCCCGTGTTATTATGATACTGAAAGATGTTTCTCAACCACGGTACGAGACAATCAAAAAAAAAATGATGGGACAGAATATTCTGTTATTTCAAATGAAAATCAAGGAAGGAAAATTAGCTTGTTAATATAGAACAATTTACATTTTCTAAACCTTAATGATTTTTTTTGTACCGATTGGACTTCACATCTTTACATATTGAATATGTAGTCGATATTATTGGATAGATCATTAATTGAAAAATTAATTTTTTCAGAAAAATGTATGCTTGATGGTGAGACAAAATTACAAATATCCTCAAAATACGCTAATCAGAACGGAAAATGATATCCATGGAATCTACAGGAGAATCCTTGATAATACTATTAACAAGTATTATTTAATAATAATTATACAATGATAGATGCTACATAATTGTTTCGACTTCCCTAATAAGTATTATTATGTGCATTTATCCTTACTGCATCGTCACAGTGTGGAAATTACGAACATATATATTATTATATTCCATTTTCTGTACTTTTCTTCTGTGTTAGACAAACATGAAGTATCCTTGCATTCAACACACACACACACACACACACACACACACACACACACACACACACACACGCTCATGTTTGTATACGAACATACATGTATCAGTGATTCTCTCATTCATAATGCCACACATTTTAATTCTTTAGAACGGAAATACTGTATTCCTAAGTATGAAAAATAAATTATAGCAAACGAGAAGAAACAAATAAACGACAATTTTGAATTTTGATTTCGACTATTCTTTTTCTTAAAACTGTTGAACATTCAAACTAATTTAAAATTTGGAATAAAGGCGTTTTTATCTGATTTTCATTCCTCAGTTAAAATAGTCTTCTTTGCGGCGTTCGTGTTGTCTATGAACTTGATATCATTTAAAAGTACAACAGCATGCATCACGATGGCACATTCGGCCTGCGGAAAGAAACAGTATGAAACATGGAACTCTTCGTGTGGAATGCCACTAATTGCTGGCGAGTCTGGAATAAAGCAAGATATACTTGCTATGGAAATCAAGGATAAGATTGATCACATCATCTCAAAGCTGTATGAAGCAAAGCAGATGGTTAAAAATCTAAAACGTCACTATTTAAGTATGACAACTCATGCTTATTTTTATTTGAAATATGCTACACAACCTCACATTAGGTTTGCTGTATAGTACGTCTCAAATTTAGTACATATATTTAACGTAATATTATTCTTTGTAATTCCGTGTTATCTAGACTTGTCAGTTTGTTTTTTAAGCAAATAATGGATATCATTAATAATTGGTTAACGTAATATAAAAAAAATATGCAAAATATGCTTCCATTGAAATATTTAAGGAACAAATGCAAGTTCATTAATATTTTTAAACACCTTTGCTAAACAATTTAGTTAGTTTATTTAAATATTAGCAATAATTGCCAAAAAAGTTTTTGTATTAATTGTACATTAATGAATGTCACTCATGAAACGTTGTATAATATAATCTGTAGAATTTGTAAAGCAAATCAGATATAACGCTGCTCTGTAAACGTTCTCTTCTTTGGGAACTTGATTACTATTGATTAAGAATTTCATCTAGAGATTTGCCAATTTATTATACATCGTTCTTTATAATATTCTTATGTTCCTTTTAATCACGTCCTTTAAATTAGTACAATGACCATTCCTTTTTCAGAGCATTTATAGAATACAAAATACAGAAAGTGTTCAGTTTATTGAGGACTTTCCTGATTGTATATATGCGTACGGAGCCAAAGATATGAATACAGAACGAGACAAAGCTCTAAATTCAAATGCGGTAAGATATAAACCTGACGTCAGACTACAAGAATAGCAATAGATTACTACTACAACTACTACCAATAATAATAATAATAATAATAATAATAATAATAATAATAATAATAATAATAATAATTTAATTTTCAGTCCATTTCTGACTCGTACATTTGGAAAGAGGATTTACTCGGTGACTATTCAAATATTAAATTGTCCGTTTGAATATAATTTTGAACAATATACGTATACTTTCTAAATTTGTAATTGTAAGAAATATAATCATTGCAACTTTAATAAAGGACAAAGACATGTGATTCTAACAAGCTAGCCTTGTAATCATGACCTTGATTACTAATCAATAGTCAGAAGATGAGATCTAAGAGAAGAGTAAATCTATTTTCTCAATTAAATTGATGTTTTCGTAATTATAATAATAATAATAATAATAATAATAATAATAATAATAATAATAATAATAATCACATTCATAATCATGTTAATAATTGTAGAAGTAGTAATGTTAATAATTGTAGTAATAGTAGTAAAGTTGGTAATTATTTATGTCTCAAATTTTAAGGTGTTATAAACAAAGTCATTTTCACCAATATTGGTAAAGATTAGTCATTGAATTTTCTAATTTAGTTTCGACCTAATACTATTTCAGTGTATATAGAGTCATTGGTTATCGTTCTTAGCCAATTAAATTCTAGGATTAATTTTATAAATATAATTAAGATACATTTAATCGAATATATTTGCTTATATGTTACAGCAAATATGTTATTTATATCATCCTTCCTTTCTTTGTACCCAAAACAGACATATAATATTCTGGACGACTACGATTCCATGGCCTCGGCTGTAATGTTCATGGAGCAAATTCTATTCAACGATTATTCCTCAGAGTTCTACGGACAACTCAACAAAGTTTTTGAGTACCAGCTTTTGACTGGAAAACTTGCAAATATTTTATGTGATTTTGTAATTATCCTGGCTAAGAGTGGAATCATGCCAAGCATATATCTCACGTGCAAAAACACAGTGCCAGGACGTATTAAATCAAGAGACAATGACAACGAATGGATGTTTATAGAATACTGGATCCTGAGAGATATAAAATTATATCTCGAAGTCATAATTCCTAAATACCACCTGACTAGGTCTTTTCTCAGATGAAGGTGAGAAAATATATCGCAAATATTATCTATTAGATGACTTCTGATGAAAATGATATATTGGGTAAACATAATAGGTGATGAACATACGTAACTGGAAGGGCATGCACTGTTCATTACCGTGACTTAAAATATCAAGTACCAAATCAGTTTTAAATTTTCAATAACAAATGCAAACCAATGAAAAATCAAAAGTATTGGTTTTGATGGATTGGTAATTGTTTGCGTATTTCATTTTAATAAAATGCACGATATATTATAAATTCGGAAATATGAATACTTTATTAAAGTAACTTTACTTTTGATTCCGTTTTCCCGGAAACTAGTTATTCTCAAGAAGAACCCGATGTGCCGATGTCAACAGCTTTAAGTTTTGTTAGCTTTCTACTTGTATACTTTAACCTCGAAATTGAAGATTTTCGAAGAGATATGTTTTACCTTATGTTGTTGCATTAGATACGCCAAACACTTTGACTTTTTTCCCCAAAAATATTTTGAAAATGTGTCGAAGGTATGTTAGGTGTATTTGATTTGGGTCATTTATTTTTTGTTTTAATTGTTTGTTTGTCAAATTCAGATTTGACATTTTAAGTTTAAGATTCATTCATTTGCAGATGACCTGTACTTTACAAATAAACACCAGGTGTTGACCTCATTTCTGACCTGGCTTCAGAGTTGTAAACAAGCTTTTAAAATGAATGGTTGATTACAAGGACATTATGGAGCTTTGTTATAAACATCTTTCTTTTTTGAGTTGGGTCATACGGTGTGTACGAGATTTTTTGAACGTAAATTTGTTCTAAAAGATTCTAGAAGATCATGTGATCCCTTTCTTGTTTACGTAAAAACAGGTATATAAATTATGTTTTCGGAGCGAACTCTTTACTAGAAGTTGGGCTGTTAGAATATTAAGTTGTGTCGTTTTGAGTTATTTTAAATTACCTTGTATTGGAAATTATTTCAATTCGTTTGGATCAAGAGGAATTATTTTGTTATTTATCTGGAAAATAATTTTGCACGTGAATCTCCGTTATGTGAAAATAATCTAGATGCGATGCATCGGCAGTCTATTTATATATGTGTAGTTTCTATTAGTAATTAGTAGAAGAAGCATCATCAGGCACATTATACGACGGTAGATCAATGTCTATGTTATTTACAGATTATTCGACTTATAATTGAGCATAACTGGTATATAAATAGTTTTCTCAGTCGGACGAGGTTAATTTCAAACAAAGAAGTCTCTTAAGATATAAGTGTCTGGAAGTTGTGTATTTGAGATCTATCTTTTTTGTATATACCGTATTGATCTCTAACTTATTGGAAAATATATGAAATCGATAATCCAGAATTTAACATTTCAGTCAGAATTTTTTGGAAGCCGTCTTGATACATTAGTGTTGTATCTTTTTACCCTGTTTTTATTTTTTATCTCCCTCCCCTCTCTCTTGCACGATAACTATGTGAGTCAACAAATAGAAGTAGAACATATATTTAGCAGACTTTGCCATTCACTGAAAGTGATACACTTAGCATGTTTTGCGAAGCATATGATATTACGAGCTCTTGTTAGATCAGTTAACCAAGCATTTAATCAGAAAACTGAGATATTACAAGTTATTTTGTAAAACCTGATGTTTGTTTACAGAAACATAATTCTTAGATTGATGTTAAATTTTATTTAAGAAATTGTGTTTGTTATTTTTGTAAATTAATAATACAAATTTAAAAACGCTTTCCTTTTGACTTTGATACATTTTTCGTTTCATTGTAAAGTCTCTTTTATCAAAGGTCAAACTTACACCACAATTACCTATATTTGGCTTGCATACAAACTAGAATTTCCACCAAATTGCAATTTTGGCATCAAACTATTTGAAGATTAGAGAAATTATGCCAGTCTTTTGTGAATAAAACAAGGTTCTTCCCGATATACATGATGGGGATATCTCTCCTATTTCAAAAAGGTAAGAACAAAACATGCTGGAATTTTCGCCTTTAAATGATAACTAAATATAAACAATAGTATACCAATGTAAAAAAAATATGGTTTTCCGATGAATGCCTGTTATTTATTTCTCAGAGAAACCTTGTTCAATTTTGGAAAAACCATGGTTTCTATTGCTCAAACCTGCTTTTGTAATTATTATGCATATTGCATCCCAAGATCACATGGGTTCATTGACCAATCATTTGACGGGCTACTAAAACACCTAATTAGCAAACTAATTCTGAAACTTATAACAACCTTAAGAAGTAATTTGTAGCCCCACAATGAGGTCACATGAGTTCATTGACCAATCATTTGTCGGACTAATAAAACACCTAAATAACATACTAATTCTGAAATTTATAACAACTTTAAGAAATAATTGTAGCCCCACAAAGGGGTCACATGGATTCATTGACCAATCATTTTAACGGGCTACTAAAACACCTAATTAACATACAAATTCTGAAATTTATAACAACCTTAAGAAGTAAATTGTAGCCCCACAAGGAGGTCACATGAGTTTACTGACCAATCATTTGGCGGGGCTACACACTTAAAACAACCAAATAGAATTAGATGAAGCATCAAGGATAAAAAAGATACAGAAATAAACATTGAAGCATTTAAGAAAATAACATTAGGTACAACAACAAAAGGGTGCATCCAAATACCAATTAGCCAGTATTCTCTTAAAAGCTAGATCAAAAGTACATGGTGGTATCGGTAACAACAGCATTTCCAAATTGATAGGGACAATTTTAGATCTAGATACCCAGAAGAGAGGAGGACACCAGTGCTGACAATCAAGATGAGAGGCTCAAGGAACAAGAGACGACAGGAGGACTCCGGAGGAAACAAACCAAAATGACTGAAGACTGGTTACCATAACGTAACCCGCCATCAAAAAGCCCTTCTAAGGGCTACTGCCATTTAGCCATTACTGAGCTTTCATTTGGTACGAAAGATCTATTTGACAAGCTCTTTTAAGAAACCTAACTTCATCAATTTCGAACATCGCTAATCAAAATTCACAATCCATATAACCTAACAGTGACCAACCTACATATGTCGCACAGACATTCAATAATTAAAATTCTTATGGACTTACAATACGTACACTGGGTACTAGAAACATTGGTATGTTAGGAGTTAGAAAATAAATCTTCAACATGACGACCAAATTAAATAGCACACTATGTGTGCATAAACGCCCATGGGGATGTGGCATCATTCCTTAACCCACGAGGAAAATTAACTGACTTTCTTTTGAAAGATAAAACAATGAATAATGACCCTTCGTGGCCGGTTCACTTTAATGTAACATTCATTCATATTGCATCCCATACATACCCACGAAATTGGTTCATTGTACATACAAATATATATGTGGTTACTAGACCATGAAAAATGTGTGTCTATCTGATCTTCTTCGGCCAATGATAGTACCTTTCAAGAAGAACATACGATTTAGTGATAACTAGATAGGACTGGCCAGCCTTCACTAGCATAACATATTTTTGTGATAACTCGATATATCTCGTCAGCAGTCACGTGACATCACACTTGCAATACAATAATACACTTTCAGTATAATGAATAAAGTGTGTTGTATATGCGTATGCACTGCAAATTTCTTGTCAGACTTAAGAAAAATGTTAAAGGAGCAGCTAAAACGACGAATTTACAAGCATTTTATTGTTATTTTCTTTGTAGATCACACATTTCGTTTTAAAATCATGTTCTGAATCTCTCATACCCCCTGTTAGAAAACGCATGCAGTTGAAGGGGACAGGTCTCCGTAATTAAAACAATATATTCTTATCGTGTACGCCTTATTATGCCTGGCACACAATTATCATATTATAGTAAACTTGTATCTTCAGGAAAGCTGTGAAGCAAGTCCGATATTGTTGGGAACACAGTTGCCTTTCCATAGTCCGTTCCGGGTATACTATTCTCCTAATATTTGTCTTCAGCAGCTGTTTCTATTGGTGATGATCTTACTCTCTTAAAATGTTTGTATTACAATTGTACCCCATTCGTCAAAGTACGTTGTATTAATGTTAACCCCATTCATTAAAATATCTTGTGTTCCGCACTATGGTCAAGAACAAAGCTTAAAACAATATCCATCCCACAATTGCTGTACGGCAATATTTGTAAATTGATTTAATGTACATTGATTATTTGTACATTGATTATTTGTACATTGATTTATAAATAATTGTTATCTGAACAACTCATGGCTTGCCACGACGATGGTACATTCTCATTTTTAAAGATGGTGATACGGATTATTAAATCAATTCTCATAAACGTAGTAACAATTTGAGAAAATGGACCGTGATATGAATGTTGCTTGCATCTGTCTGTCTGTCTGTCTGTCTCCCTCTCTCTCTCTCTCTCTCTCTCTGTCTCTGTCTCTCTCTCTCTCTCTCTCTCTCTCTCTCTCTCACGTTCAGTCTCGAAGCGATGCACCAGTTCATGTCAATACATTTATAATATGTGAATATGCGACATATTTATGATTTCATTGTAACTTGTTTTGAAAAAATGCCATTTGATTTCATCTAAATTTTTTTCATAGACTAAGGTTACTAAGTGTGTATTGTTTATAGTGCATTTCAAAAGACATGAGAAATACATCATAACAAACATGATTTTAAACATGGTGTATTTATTCGTAACCACGTGCTAAGAATATGGTTATGCTAATAAATCAGTAATCTGTTTGTAGATTGCTGGTATCATCAAATACCAACATATACCACAGAAATGTGAAGTAATATTTCAAATAAAATTGTTCTCCTTTTGAACAGTTTTCTTTATATGGTATGTCCGCTAAGACAGGTATTGTAAATAATTATTTTTAAAAAAACATTCTATCTAAAATAAACCAGCTGTATAGTCATTTAAAAATATAGCTGCATAAAAGAATTAGTATCAGAAGAATATTTTATCGTATATAGATGAGAAGAAGCGATACATAATCCTATTAATGCAGTAGTGTTTGGCTGAAGGGTCTCCGTATGTCGTATAGTTACAGTTATACAAGTTGTTGATTATTTAAGCAGGGTTGGTGGAAGACATCCACTGTTTCATTAAAGTGTATTTTTCTTCAATCGACACGATTTCAATAATCAACAACGCTTATGCATGTAATCTTTATTTCTGCCTTTTCACTAGAGTATGAAGCTCTCGTGACCTAGTTGTTGCCCGCAAAACAACATTGTTCATTTGGTCCAAGGGTAAAGTAGAATGGATGGTCAAGTTCAAACACATAAATATGATTTTGTTTTCATTAAACATGTTTAGATAGTCATATGATTCCTATATGTACAGATGGGGATAGCGTAAATCAATGCCTTTTCATTTGTGCTTCTTATGTGCACCACTGTCTTCCGTTTCGTCTCATTCAATTTCTAGTTTAAATTCACACTTTTACTTTAAGCAGATCTCGCCCAACTTGCTGTTTTTGTGTTCTCCCTTACCAACGTTCCTCAAAATTCAACAAATTATTAAACAATTAAGTGTTTAATAAACTTGAGGACATGCTGTGGTCCAAAAACAAGTACAGTTTATTGATGTCATCATTACTGATGGCATCACCAGTTTTGAGCTTTTCTTCTGTTCCTTTCTTCTCTAAATCTTGCTGTTTTGAGCACCTCTCGTGTTTGGGAAATTGCATGGTTATACATCAAGTTGCAATTGTATCTAAGTCGTCATTGGTTCTGTTCATAACTTCCCATGATAACTGCATCAAATCATAACTACAAAATCACATATGGCTACGGCTACCATTTAGCTACATTCACTTTCTGTTTTGTATTATGTGCTTGTTATTCACGATGGAGAGACCTAAAATTGCCTAACGACTGAAGTTATTTCATTTCTAAAATACTTAACGTAAAATCTTTCTAAATAAATGTGTTGTTTGTTACATTGTGACTTGTGCGTTATTAATTATTTTAATCATTTTTCAAATTATTCATGTCCTTTTAAATCAACTGAAATTCTATCTTGCATTATGCATAATTTTATTTGCTCAAGCATTATTATTTAAATTCAAGTTGTAAAGTTAGTCAATAATTAAAAACTTTTTGCCTCTCAGCGTTGTTGACTAGTATTCACTATCACGACTCTGACCAGTGGAAGGGGAACTTCTAGAGAGAATATTGCTGCGGTCAGGTGCTGAAACGTCATGTATGGTGCGTCTTTCGTTGTTTCTATCCAGTTATACGTCTCCATGATTTATATATCTATCCTTTCGCTTTTTGTGTCAACATTTGCAAGCTGTAAATCAAACGTTGTAAAAGATTTTTTGTCCACTTCCGTAAATCTGTTATCGCAGTTTCATAGTTTTTCTTTCTTTTCTTAATGTGGTTATTTTCTGAAACGAAAGTTGCTTGGGTTTCAAAGATACGTGTATTTGATGTTTTTCTAGTCATCGAGAAGAAAGAACGTTTCCTCAAACTCGCAGATTGCTGCATTTTGGAAAATTCAGTAGTCAATGTTTTGGAAAGTCCATCGTCCAAAACATTGACTGATCTACTGAATAGGTATCACTGGTGCCATTAATCAATAACTCTTTGAAATTGAAGACATACCGCATTTGGAGACAAAACTTGATTTCATAAGCTCCCTTGTGTTTGATTCAAAAGCCTTGGGCGCGCGATAAATACGGATACGTTGCCATGTCTATAGGAGATATCGAAACATGCATTCTCAAAACAATATATTTTTACAAGCCAATGGAAAGGTTAGCCACATACTAGATAATGCTGCTTCCTATAACCTAACTGATCCAGTATGTGTCTCGCTTTTCCATTGGATATTGCTTTCAAGATTGTCAAATACTTCACAGTCATTCTAGGCGAAACTTATTTTTAGTTTGCAATGAAAAATATAACTATAGATTGAAATAAATGAAATATGGAAGCTTCTTATGTTTGAATTTGGTAATAGTTTGACTCTATTAATTTTAAATTATTACGCGAGAATGCATCATTTGAGTAACCTGACATAAATAAGGACTGTTTTATTCTGGAATCATGTTTGCATTGATAAGGGGAGTAAGAGTGGTTGGACCCATTATTAAATGATTAATTGACAGCTTCTAGTCAACTGTATCAGCGAAGTTGGTCAATTACCTTTTCGTAACAAGTAATGATGTTTTGTTACCGAAACATCTATTTGCAAGTTCCACCAGTATTAATATTCTCCACTGTCTGAAAACCACAGGTCAGCTAGAGCAAGCACAGCTGTAATCTGATTTCAATTGACACTATTAAATGTGAGTATTTACATTTTTCTAATAGATATAATTGTGGGATAGAAATAAGAAACTATATGATACAGTATTTGTCAATAAAAATATAAATGGTGTAACATTTTTTTTTCTCTCAGACCTCTTTCCTGCGACATATACAGATAATCAAGTTAGTTTATTTTGCATTAAACATACATGTAGGTTCGAATGTGTTAAAGGATCAACACGTAATCGACCAATAAAGACTAAAATGTATTTAAAAGAATATTCATAAAAATGTAAACACTTATCAATTTCCCATAATTTATCATACTTTAACATTCTCATTTTTTATAGTTGCTCAATCACAATTTTTTTCTTTCTTCAAGTCACATTTCCTTCGCTGATATCAATATTTATATACCAGCAAATACTGAAATTCATCACTAGATTATGCACATTTCTTTTCAGGTATATGTATTGCCACTTAACATGTCTTTTATAAAGAAAAGCTAAAATCACATGTTGGAAACTTAGAATGTACTTTATACAAGTTTCTTGATATGAATACTGTCTAATGTTATAATTTCAATTGAATTTTAAGTAATATTTTCTTACTTATAAACTTCAACAGCCATTTATGTCAAATTTTCAATTTATCGATCAATTAGAAATAGTTTGTGTTGTGTTAGAGAAGATTTGACATCTGCGAAAATAATGTGCTCTCCAAACATATTATCGTTTAACATACTTTTATATCCATCTATTTGCAATGGTGCAAGATCGTGCCTTGTTTAAATCTGCATCCCGGATATAAGGAACAATCTCAACGAATGTAATGAAAAGTAACCATTTGTCGTAACAATGGACGCCTGTTCCGCATTAAGCAATATCCTACACGAGGAAGGTATCACGGCTTGCAAAGAAACTAGACGACGGTCGCGCAAATGCTTTACCACCGTTATAATATGTGGTCAACCTTTTAAAACATTAAAACAATCTTGCATGTGTGTGTGTGCGTGTGTGTGTATGTGCGTGTGTGTGACTTATTATGGTACAAATTTGAATGTTTAGCTGTAAACTCAACTAAGTAGAAAAAGGATTTAGGTTTTCGTTCTTTAATAGAAACGTATCCTCTATTTTCGAAAGAAAAATTACAAAAAAATGTTTGTAACAATTTGTAAAACATACATTGTCTGCGAACAAACTCCAGTGGGAATAAAAAAACACCATCTTTGTTAAGGTATGCATTACGGTAGCAATATACTATGATATTAACATTAAAATTGTTCGTATTTGAATCAATATGATGATTGAATAATAAGATGTACTATTACCTGAATGTAAAGATATATATGTAGCGAAATTACTTTGCTATTTTGAACGTACGTCATCTTAAGTATAAATACCAGTTCATCCTATCCAATACTTCTAATCTGTTATTGGTATATGATCCACATTTCACACCTCCAACTTCACTTTATTTTTGGCTTCTCGTAAACCATACCTGAAGTCTCGAACCTCATACCTCTTTCTTCATAGATGCCTATTTCATAGTTTTATTCATTCGTTTCTCCAGTTAAGTTTCATTTCATCCTTCGTACTGTACAGGCAAACTTCATATATTGCATACACGAACCACGCGGTTAATGCAATTCACTCATTACTTTAAATCTCATAGTTTGTACCACATGTTTCATTGTCATCATACATGGTCTCCTTGTGAAGTGGCCAGTCCTATCGAGTTATCGCTATAATGTGCGATACCAAGTGAAGGCTGGCCAGTCCTATCGAGTTATCTCTAAATTGTATGTTCGTCTTGGATTGTACTATTATTAGCAGAAGAGATCACATCGACTTACATTTCGAGGTCGAATTACCAATTATGCGTTTGTACATACAGTTGTAAAAACGTCATTAGTAAGCCAAGCAATATGTATAATAGTTAGGAAAACATGTTTGTGTTTAATGAAAACCAGAGTTTTATAAAATGTAAGCAGTTTCTCCCAGAAAAAACTAAGCAGACTTTTCACTGAAAAGCAGATTGTTATACTACTATCAGATGTTTGTAAATTTAGGTTGCATTTAGCGGAAAATATCCCAGAAAGTCTTATTTCTAATTTTATTAAAATGGATATCCCCGGAATATCAGTAGAGACAAACCTTTTTGACTTATTAAATCCTGGAATATTTTATAAAGTTACAGGTTGTTTTCTTTCTATCATACATTTTATTTAAGAAGTTGAGATTTCAGGAGACTTTCACTGGCGAAGAGAACTTAACAAAACAAATATAAATGTGTTGTTTCATTCATCGCCATAGGTAATGAGTACTAGCTTACATTATGAATGCATTGGCCAAGAACGTTGATGGCTGACGTCATGTAGTCTCAATGCAATTTTGACCCCATTTATGTTGACTTGATGTATTGCGAAGAATATGTTTATTGCAGACACATTCATAAAAGACGTCAGGGCCTCCCTCTTTACTGTCTGAATTATTGATATGGTAAGTTTGCTGCAGAGTTATCGTATGATGTCAAAGAGTACTCCATTTCGGATTGTCTTTCGCAGTTCAAATATGAAACGTTGACATTACTGAAGAACATGGGGTAAGAGCACAACGTAAATTTAAAAGTTTGCTTTGACAAACTGATGGATATAATGCAAACCTGCTGCATCAGGCAGTCACTTTGTGAATGAACAATTTCTCCTACAAAACATGAATTTGTTATCGATATGTGGTTGATCAATGAAAACGTCCTAAAACCAAATCCTTTTTACTAATCATGCGATCTTGTCTGCTCCTTTCTTGGACATACTTCTTAAATCAAATTAGATGTTACCATTTGGACCTCCGCAGGTATATTTGATAATTGTGACTAAAGATCGACGTCCGCTCAAAAGCAGATTTGTGGAACAAAATTTCATAGTAGAAACTACACCAATGTACACGAGCGAGCGAACGGCAATTGGATATATTCAATGGCTAGACTTATTTGGGTAAAATGATCCATCAGTTCATAGGTTCGCAGACACACCAGACAGCACTGTATGGCGCTTGTACTTAATGGCGCTTGTACTTAATTTAGCTTTGTGCTAAATATAAACCATGATGTCATTGCCCCCGGCTGCGGCCATTTTGTTTTCGGACAAAGCCGCTAGCGACGCAAAGTAACACTGATGCTGGCAGCATTTTGAAAGTTATAATCAAGCTATATATTGATTTGGAAAAGTAATTATTTTTAATATGGTGACTACTAAGCATTGTTGCTATCGTCTCATGTACAAGTGATTCGAGATACCAGAAAGGTGGTGTTTGGTTCATTTGATTTGGAAACGGTTTTCCAAAGCCTGACAATGAGAGAGAAAGGCCAACGTGATTTTACCATTTTAAGGCTAGATATCATCTTTAGAAACAACTATTTTTGTATTACTGTTTCTATGAGTACATTTAGACAATTATAATGCCAGACAAAAATTATACACTTTTTTAATTAAGAAAATCTGTTATGCACATAGCATAAATATATGACATGAAAATAAACATAAATTTTCTCCTTTTTTTAAAACTTTGTTACCATATTAGACATGAGACTCAGAAAAAAGGTAATGGAATTACTAATGCATATTACCAAAACAACCTACATTCATATATTTCTTGAATAAATTAAATATCTTGAATATATATGCCAAGTTTTGTAGAATGATGCAATAGCCATATTTAATTAAAACCTTTTATATCTATATGCATTACGAAACATTCACTAAGCAGAGTTTAAATTGATACACAAGGAAAATATAAATAGTATCTATCTTACATGTGCATTCCTCTTTCTTTACATGTTTTAAACATTAATCACATATAACAACATTTCATTGAGATAATTTTATTCGGGGCAGTTCCCTTGGAATTCTTATCTCGAAGTATTCAGGACATATGTATTGATGATGATACTCATATCCCTGTCTTTCCCTGCCTTGATAGTCTTGAGTCTGTCAAGAACAATAATACAAATAATAATTAGAAGAATAACAATAGCAAACACAATTAGTAACATATAACAGTAACTTGAATTACTTACATGCCCATGCAATTATGTCATAATTACCGGGATTATTTCCAGTAATAATAATGAGTAGAGGAATAACAATAGGAAAAAAACCACCAGATAACAGCAACGTTTATTACTTATATTTAGACAAATTATGACAAATTTACCTGGATTATTTCCGATAATAATAATAATGAGTTGAGGAATAACAATAAGTAAAAACCACCAGATAACAGCAACGTTTATTACTTATATTTCCATTTAATTATAACAACATTACTGGGATCATTTGAGATTAAAATAATATCAATACTGAAAGGATAATAAAAGCACTGGAACAAGAATAACAACAATAATAAATTGCACTCGTAAATTTGAATCTTACCGTATTGGTGGGTGTAATGGGGTGCCTTGTTGTTTCAAACGGTACATAACCATACAAGAATGTACAGTTATAAATCAAACACATGTCAAAGTCACTTCTGGTTTGGATGATTAATGTATATATATATATATATATATATATATATATATATATATATATATATATATATATATATATATATATATATATATATATATATATATATATAAAAGTACCACAGACAGGACAAAATCGACATTTCTGTTATTTACAAGACTTTGCATACAAAAGAGTATTAAAAATACAAGATACAAAATACACGACACAAGAAACTATGACGATATGATCGTAGTTAGAAAAACAAAAAATACACTAGGTTCCGATATGTATATTATTTGTTTTTACTCACCTTTTAAGCAGTATGCTTCTTTTCCCGTTCTTGGTCAGGCTTCATCATTCTAACCATCGCCGTAACTTAATATTAGAATGCTCATCTCTATTCGGATAAATAAATTAAGTGCCTGTACATCGTTTTTATTAAGAACAATAATACTGAAAGTATTCCTGGTAGTCATTATGCTGGATCGCCTTGTCAGAAAAGCTATTTTTAGAAACTGATGTCACTGCGTGTGACGTATCAAAGAGGTAAAAAGTACAAGCACCATTGCATGTGTCGACCTTCAAGTGTCAGCTGTTCAGTTCTATTGAGTTATCATTTAATGTCTTTTTGCACTGGATGTTACTTCTAATCACGGACAAAAGGGGGTCGTAGTGATCACAGCCCTTTATGTATTGAATCATGCCATTTGGTGGCTGTTGTTAGAGTTGAAATCATCACTGGCATAAGGTACTCGTAGATCAAGGTAAATCAATTGTTCTGACAAAAGAAAACCAGTTAGTTATCATAGTATTTGAGACCGTATATGCAAAACTATTTGTGTACCAATCATAAATAACGTAATCAATATGCAGTAGATAGCGTATATGCAAACCAAAGGTCTAACAGGTGTAGAAAAGAGTCACTATGGAGTATATACCTTGTCTAACAATCGTACAAAACGCAGTCGCTATGTAGCGGATAGAAAACAACCGGAAAGAACCACCGAACCACGATAATCTACTGGCAAGCTTTCTCATATACCCACATTGGCTGAATCTGAGACTCGAACCAACGCAGAGGTGAGATGGCAGTGATCCGTAACGGATAGCGCTTTAGACCACTCGGCCACTCGGGGCCCCTTAAATGGGTTTATGTAAACTTTGTAATATATATGTAAGATTGGGATTGTCATGCATATTCTTTGGAACATTGCCGTGGACGAACCAACGGACAAAGGACATTCAAAATGACACACTGACAAAAGATCAACGAATAGTTGGGGGTAAAGATAATATTGCAGTTCTTCGCAATAGTGCGGGATGAAAACGTAAAAGTAATGTCCATTGCATACGTATTTCCTGAAAGGAAAAAAGTAATGTGCGTTTGAGTATGTTATGTGTGTACATGCAGCACATTATGCCTATTTCAAGATAAGTATAACTCCTATTTTATATTTTGCGACACCAGTTTGAATTTTCATCTGCTGCATTTTCTAATGCCAAGCAAGTAGAAGCTGGAGAATTGAAGTCCACTTATTCCTGCCAACGTGTGTGAGTGGTTTGGAGTGTGTAACTTTTTTTTAATGTACCAATGAAGAGAATAATTATTTATACTTCCTAAATAGTTAATATTCTGTAAAATATATGTGCATCTCTAACTTTCTGTGAAAGTTTCTGCATTCCTGGAAAAGTTAATATAAATAATTAAAAACTGTACTTAAAAAGAAAGAAAAAGAAGTTCAGTTTTCAAACTATTCAAGATGTCGTTAAATTCCATTTTGTTTTGTTTCATCACCTACTTTCATAATTTGGTCTTTTTAAATCTACGTGTATTTTCAGAATGTTATATTTTTACATAGACTCTTGAACAAAATGCATAATTAACACATTTATGTTCCAGAGATATCAAATACATTAAGTTCCATTTTTCACAAGTAATCATCTTAATGTCACAATAACTAACATAGACTGTGTTTGACCCCTTCACAATTTTGTTTCTTCATATTTTGTTTATTACAGGCATGAAGTGGTTTAATTTAATTTCTGACAACGTTTGGGTTTCTTTCGGGTTTCTATTGAAACATTAATGTGGTAAAATCCAATGCAAGATATCATTTTTTAAAATCATTTTTTTTTTGTATTTCTTATTCATTTTGCCAATCCATTAACTATTCGCGAACTTCATAATGACAATATGTACTTTCCTCATTTGCTTAAAACAATATGGGTTTAATTTCTTGAAAATAATTCGAAATGAACACTAATATTGTATAATGAATATATCTAACTTACAGTTCAACTTGATGTATGTATGTATGTATGTATGTATGTATGTATGTATGTATGTATGTATGTATGTATGTATGTATGTATGTATGTATGTATTTATGTATGTATATTCGCAAATCAAGTTTAGACATTTTTTATACGGTAAACATAAGAAACTTTAATTGTATATTTGAAGATGTTCTTTATCTTTATGTTAAGGCCTCCGCATCAGTACAGTTAAATGCAAACCCAATAATATTTTTACTGGAAAATAAATCGTCTGAATAAAGTGTTATTTAACGTCCCTTGGTTTTGATCTTAGTAAAGATATCATAGTATATTTAAGTATGGACGTATGAAGAAATCTACAACAATTAGAATCATCATTTCCCTTTTATTGATCACAAATTTGATAAGGTCCTATCAATGTTGTTTAATTGTATATCCCGTATGTACAACTTTTATAGGCTGGTGTAATAACTTTGTCATTCTGTATTTAGTAGGTGCACATATGAGTTAAACTGGTCTATGAGAGCGTATGTATATAGAGAGTTAGTGGATGTTGATAATTTTATAGTAGTGACTCCTATACAAATTTCTAGGATAGTAATTATTTTTGTGATATTTACGAAAAAGACGCTCTTTGAAAGGAGCCATATTTAACGACACTGATACTTTGAATCTGGCTATTCTACATATCCTGTAAAGAAATTTTGTAACACTGATGGCACATGTACAGGACGCGAATAACATTCTTATTCCACGTCGCTTTCCTCTATAAATATAACTAGTAAAGGCACTTCATAAACAATTATAATTTGATGATTGCGACATATATTGGTCCTATAGAAGATCCGGTAACATGTGGATATTGCTTAAATCCATTTAAGTGTGTATTGCCAAATTTATTGGCATTGATTGGTACCATCGGGGTGTTTCGTGTTTACGTGTTGTGCTTTGGTTTAATCAGCAGTATTTTACAATCTAACAATGAATACGTATGTGTTAATGAATCGTATGTACATTTAGGATTTTGTTTTGCTCATGTTGTCGCCGGTCCTAAAAGTACGATAATGATAAACATAATATTATTTTCCAATGTTTTTTGTTGAGATTGTTCATTTTGACGATAAATGTTTGACTAATTTCTTTTAACTAAACTTTCATACATACAGCGTCAATAGTTTTAGTTTGTCTTAAATCGATGTTGCAATAATCGAGTACTGTCTTGGTTTGAACGCTAACTAGTAAATTTAATAATACAAAGGTCTTTACAAGAGTTTTATGTATCAAGACTCGCCGCGACCGTCGTTATCCGACATTACATTCTGTAAAATATTTAAGCAATTCCGGCTCCATTTCGTGTACTTATTGTCTGTGACGTGTGGCTGATTTATTTCTTTTAAATGGACATTTTGTTAATCATTATTGTCACTTTAAACATTATGAGATACAGGTAGACACTATTAATATGATCTTTTGTCTGATGAGAATAGTGTGGTGTGCAAGAACCTTCTCTCTTAAGGATGTGTTCAAAGTACAAATATACGTAATCTTACACCTGTCCTGTTTTCATCAAATACCGAGCCTCCCCGCAGAAACACAAAAGGCAGCATTTAACTCATTATGAAAATCAGCATCCATAATTGCATCACATACGCACGTATAGGTTGCATCAATATCATTTAACTGCTGTGATGCATCCCACTCTGATCACCATGATATATTTGGGTTCAAGGTGAAGACTAGTTTGATGGTTTGTTTGCTTGATTAGGATTTTTAACGTAGGTTTAACAAGATTTCAGTCATGTCGCGACGATGTCTGCAGTGAGGCAGTTTTTAGTGATGTCTAACACTGGAGCAACTAGTTTGATGGTAACGAACCATTTAAGAAATATCTAATACGTCAATAGTTACAAATATACAGAAAAACGAATGTCACAGAACATTAAGTAAAATATTTGCATCTTACAGAAAATAAACATAATATGCTCTTCTTCAAACAAAATAAAAAATAACACATCCGAATACATTAGCAAGTAGCTCGACCTAATATCATTTTATCTAATATAAAACTCATGGTTAATAAGTCTCAACAAAATACTTTACTAATGAGATCGGAGTTGGAAATAAAACAGATGATCATTCACAATGTGACAATGTGTATATTAGAGAATGCAAGATAAATTAACATATTCCATCGAAACAATGGACAATAAACAATAATTTTCCACAGAACCGCAGGCATAATAATACAAAATGTTTAAGACCACCTTCTTAGCTCTTATAAGACATGCAACCATCATACTTACTTAAAAATAAGTATCATTTGGAAAACTAATTTTCAAAATTTCCGTTTTCTTCTTTTGGTATTCTGAACAAAACTCGGTTGCACTCTAACCAAACCTAATTTCCAGTTACATCTAATTTGGTACAATTTGAGTAAGAATTATAATTTGTCACTCGTAATTTCCCAAGATGAATTATAAGTTGCTCAAAGTAATGCTCAGTGGGAAATCAATTTGATCTTTTAATATTGATAAGTTTTTGTACTATGTCACAAATGTAATGAAATACAGCATTGATACAAGTATATGTTACTGATTCCTAACATACCTGCATATGTTCAAGCTCTACTTCAATAGTTCAATTAGTACTTTGAAAGAATTACTACACAGGTATTACTCATTAGATCTAACATCATCAGGACAAGGTGTGACTGGCAGCTGCCTGAGGTCAATCTGTCATGACGTACATGGAATTCCACCAATTGATTCGCAGAGCATGCACAATTACTATGATTAGACAGGGCAATCCTGCCCATTGATGTTTATTTCATATGGCCAACAAACTAGGTATAACAAAAAACAATATTGACAAAGAATAGAATTTAAAGAAGTGACAATTTTTAGATTGAAAAACGTGTATGACTATGTCAAGAATGTAACTTAGATTATGTAAGATAGAAAGTTGTTTTGATCTGTCGTGTAATGTTCACATTTATTGAACGTTATGGGCAGGTAACGTGCATCAGACAGATTATAATTCAAATTAACTGTCAAAAATATGGGGGAAAAAACATAAATTCCAGATCAAAGAATACCTACAGTCTTCACTCTTTTCTAAGTCAAATCAAACTGCATTTAAAAAAGATACTGATCTACCGAAGCAGAATAACCTTGCAGATCAGGATCAATGTTGTATGTTCAACTGATTAATCCCAAGCGGGTACAGATGGTTGGACGTCGTAACATTTTGGCTTGGATGTAAGAGGGAAATTCAAAGTAATAATAGATGTTCTCTGTTCGATTATGGCGTTCTGAATATACAAAATTATTTATCACTTCTGTTAGCTTTGTTCAAGTATTGCTCTAATATTTCAGTGGAAACTTTCATCTTTCATCTTTTTATAAATTGATTGACTAATTGACTGACATAATAATAATAATAATAATAATAATAATATTAATAATAATAATAATAATAATAATAATAATAATAGTAATAATAATATTAATAAGGACTTTGTATAGCGCCTAATCTTTAAAAGCTCTAAGCGCTTTACAACATCTATAATGATATAAATGCAAAAAACAAAAAGCAAAAACAGACATCATGTAATTTGAAAACATAACAAATGCTGAAAATCGTTAAGATATGAAACATCATTATATCTTAACGTTTGTTGTTGCAGTAAAAAAAGTCCAGTTTTAAGAGCATTCTTGAAATGGATCACTGTGTCTTTGTGTCTAATTTCAATCTGCAATTTGTTCCACGTTGCTGGTCCCTGGTATACAAAAGAACGTTGTCCATATGACTTCATTTTCATAATGGGAATAATGAGTATACGAGTGTCAGAATAGGAGCGTAGATATCTTGCTGGTGTGTACACATATGTGAGGCCAGATAGGTATGTTGGACTGGAGTCGGTCAGCGAAACGTAGCACAGAGAACACATTTTGTGTTTGATTATGAATCAAATGGTTAGCCAGTGTAGGGTACAGAACAGCGGGGAGGTTTGCTCAGATCGTGGTACTCTAAAGATGATCCGAACAGCTGTGTTTTGAACATTTTGAAGTTTCCGGAGTAGATATTGATACGAACCAGACAAAGTTGAATTGCGGTGTCATCTGCGTACAAGTGGTGCGACACTGGGTGGAGAGCGGCTGAGTGTATATAATGAAGAAAACAGGTTCAAGAACAAACCTCTATGGAACACCACAACATAGATCAACTGGGCTAAAGTGTATTCCATTTGCAGATACAACTTGCGTCCTGTTGAATAAGTAGGTCTTGAACCACAGTAAGACTGTATTGTGAATGCCAAATACATGCTGGAGACGGTGAAGTAATATATCATGATCTATTGTGTCAAATGCTGCAGACAAATCAAAGAGGTTGATGACTGTAATCTATCCGCTATCCAATGCAGAGAAAATGTCAATAACTACTTTCAGAAGAGTAGTTTCAGTATTGTGGTTAGGGCGACATAGAGACTATACATTGCTATACATACTGTTGGAATTCAAATGAGATACAAATGAGGGTTAAAACTACGTTTTCTATAAATAAAAATTAACAAAACTCGAGATTACAAACAGGACAGAAGTTCTTTAAATCCTTATTGTGAAGTGTTCGTTTCTTCAGCACAGGCTTTACAATGGCAGCTTTGAAAATGATGGGAATTCCCCTTATGACATAGATGTATTAATAAGATCAGTTAGTGAATGCAATATTGGGTATAAGCACTCAAGCAGCAGTTATGTTCAAATTGGATCAAGTTCACATGACTTTGGTGCATTCTTCATTACGATTGTCCGTAATAGATCCATAGATACAGATTCACATGCTCCTAATATTTGTCGCTGAAATATTCTATATAGCCTCTGTATGGTGACAGCGAGTAAATTGAAATTGTGTTCTCAAGCTTATCTCTAATGGTTTGTACTTTGTCGTGGAAGAAATTTTGCAAATACGTCCGGAAGGTCAACTGGAGAGAAGGTAGCTGGAAGTGGTGTACATTTGTTCTTTGACATTAGTTTATTAGTTATCTCGAAGAGCTCTATGTATATGCTAACCACATACGTAGTTTACACGTTTTCAATAACATAATGCTACAAGGGTTTCAGAAGAAGCGACTACTAACACAAGTCCTCAAATATCCTTCCATTAATTTTTTTTCGAACATTGTACCCCAAAATAGGCCTTAGTTTAAATGCAATGAATCTACACCAACCACATATATATCTTACAAATCTGCGATGACATTTTCCAGCCAGTGTAGCATGTGAATCGATGACGAACTGAAAATCCTATATAGCACGACAAGTTACATTAACAGACTCCAAGCGGTGTGGGAATAGAAAGGAAAAACTTTGTCACGGTCTTACCAACAACATACAGGTATATATTGAGACGGATTAGACGGAGATTCTAAAGCACGGGATTAACGTTAGTATTCACATTCTTTGCAGTAGATAGTAATAAGAACAGGTAACATTGTTCCAAGTTTGATATGTCCACAGTGGCAATAAAAGTGTCAATTAGTTGAACGGTAAGGACTCAGTAAAGTGACACATGATAATTCCATCGTTACAAATACACAGTGAAAAAAGTACACTGCGAAAATAAGTGTATCATGTGTAAAAGATGCATCAAATGCCCCCTTCTACAAAAGGGTACGTCGATATAATTAATAAAAAAACTACCGGTATATTTAACGAACTGCTTTATTAACGAGGCTGTAAATAAATAAACAGAAGATTTAGTAAAATGTGTATTCGCATATTCCTGTACAGTGCAACACCTTTCCTGAGATCAGGACATACGATTGGAGAAAACATTTGAGAACATCATCGGAGATTTATACTAATTTAAAAACACACGGCTTTAATCATTCAAAAAAACATAGAAAAACAGTTTTGTTTGCAAACGTTAACGAGTTGGACACTGATGTGTATATTAAGCGATTTCATGTTTCTATTGACATTGGTACACTTGGGTTAAACTAAGCCAACTCAATTTCCAAATCAATCAGATTAATATGGGCATATATTAAGATAATTTTTCCTGGGGATAATCTTAAGCTCCATTAAATAACTGTCTTCTGGAATCCAGTATGTTCCATATTGTTACAGATTCTAAATTGTATCACAAATGTGAACAATCATATCACTGACGTGTTCCTTACTTTTCTCAATCTGACGTTGATGCAATTGGATTTAATGGTGGAGCTGACTTGATCATATAATTATATAGAACTATGTCTAATATTGCAACGCGAAATAACTTATTTTTTTAAACAAAACATTCTAATTCTCTTAAAAAACTGATTTTAATTAGATGTAGGTGCTTTAATTACATGCAACCAATATTTACATGTAAAGAGTGTTTATTATGAAATTAGGTTTGACAATTTGGTGTCTTTACAAAAATCATAATTATTATTTAGGAATTAACATTTGAATAGGTTAGTGTAACTTCAAAGACGTTTCAATAGTAATATAATTTGGCACCATCGTGCATACATTTTATTATGTAACAAAGAACAGCATTGCACTAAAACCATTATCCCTGGCTTTGAGTCTTCTATCAATACAAATATCTCAACACAAGTTTAAAGTTCTATATCTCAAATTCTTTTTCTTTTCTTCTTATTTGTTTTAATAGTGATACAGTAATTAGAACCACTGTGCAATATAAATATAATATAAAAGTACAAGAGTTTTGCAACAAAATCTCAATATCAGTATATTCGCTAATATTTTCTGAATATTTAAAATCGTGGTAAAAATATATTTCAAGAGAAAAATAAGCTCGAAACTCTTTTTTTCGTTACAATATTGAATTTAGCAGCGCCGCTATACTTAATCAACATCATACACAATGGACAACTATAAACATTTCATTTGCAACATTGGATTGAATTTGCGTTGCATACAAGAGTATCACAATAACAATAAGCATGTAAATAAATACATAACAATGGAATGTTAATCAAATATTCTGTAAAAAAAAAGTTTAACATTATGAAATTGTATAAAATCGGTGTAAACGGTGTAAACATATTTTTAGAATGACTCAAGTAGATGCTGATAGGTCCGTAATGGGAGATATGATTATGTTGTCATGGAAAATATATATGATGCTATTCGGACAAAAATAGTGTATTACATAAAATGTTTTATAAAATATTACGTATGAAAATTACATGGAATTCTTAAAACATACAACAGAGGAATATCGTAAAATATCACAGATAGGGATTGGGTGTCTCTTTTTCATATTTAAGTTATTACATCATTGGTACTTTTTAATTAAAACCTCAAAATATTTCTCTATTTCTCTTAAGACCCAATATTCAACTAAACTTCTAGTTTCTTCTGTTGTCCAGGATTGAACAGATCCCGCAACCGTACTCTGGCACGTTAGTCTCGTGCTTGGCACATTTCCGCTAATGCACTGGATCATTTCGAAATCACACAAAATGGTTGCGAGTTTAACTGAGAGAACGTTGAGATCTTTGCTCAGCTGGCCGTATAGCTTTGAAGAGTCTTCATTAAATCTTATTTGTTCTGTAAACATTATGGCTGCTTTCATGGATTCGTAGTCTGCCTTTATCATTTCCGTCTGAAAGAAGTTATGAAAAGTCATGAATATTCTGCAGTGCAGACAAATAACAATCAATGTATAAATCTGAGATAACAACATCAACATCATTATA
>JARLTB010000122.1:6860000-7100000 GCA_030141615.1 Unio pictorum
TTTTGAATGAGAGCGTGTCTAAGATCAATGGGCAATTCGTTCCATCTTTCTGCGCTCTGATAAGCGAAAGAACGTTGTACAAATGACTTCGTTTTAACAATGAAAACAATATGACCTGCAAGTTTCGGACGAGGCGCATACGATTCTAGACGTCACATACACATAGATGACGTCCAATAGGTATATTGGACTGGAAACAGTCAGCCAAATTTAGCATAGTGAACAGTGTTTATGTTTGATTCTGGACCGAACGGATAGCCAGTAAAGGTTACAGAACAATGGGGAGGGTATGCTCAGTTCGTCGTACTCTAAGGATGATCCAAGTAGCCGTGTTTGGAATAATTTCACGTTTCTGTAGTAGATACTGAGACGAACCAGAAAAAATGAATTACAATAATCTAGTCTTGGAAGTACTTGATAGATACATCCTCTCAGGCTTACGTAGTTCTCTTTTAGCGGTGATAAGCTGGTCCCTAACACTACGATTCATGGAGAACACATTTGAATTGATAGTCTGCATTTGGTTGCTTAGAGACAGGTTTGTCAATAAACTCTTATCAAGTTGTACTACTGTAGGAGGTAACGAGATTGTTAGGTTTGCTTGGATGTCATGCATTAGCTGGGTTCTATTTATTTATCGTACTGAGGCTTCTCTAAGCAGCTAACATAGATGAAAGATAAGGAACTGATACATTGAGATGTCATATGACTCAGAGGTGCATGTTCGTGAGATACAAATAACGTATTTTGAATATTCTAATCATATTTATGAATAATCCAGCTACAATATGACCATGCTTATGCGTAGGTTGGCTAACTAATTGTCAGATTGAAAATGTGAATATAATCTAGAATTTTTGACACGTATTAGTTTCCAGGACAGTGAGAGTGGAAGTTGAAAATATCCAAAAATAATAAGATTGCCACCTATGGAATATCCATATAAATGTTGGCTAGGAAACTGCTCCAAGAAGAAAAATTCAGTTTACTTTGTTGTTGGTGTTGTTGTTTTGTTACTACGAGGAGTGCGGTATCGGCACACAAGATAGAGTGGCTTTTATTCCATTGTGAGTGTAGTTTGGACTAGTTCAAACGGTGTAGCGTAGTTAAGACGCTGAAGTATGGAATTTTTTGCAAGGACAGCAATTACAGTTCCGCGGGAGTGGTGTGGGAGCGACTTCATGGAGTAACCAAGGGATGTTAGATCAACACACTTTGATTCATCGTCTGATGTTTTAGTCACGTTTCTGTCGGGAAAATACATCCATATTCGGCCGTTGATACAGTTAACTACTTATTTGCTCATTTACGGTTGTCGTACTGTTTGGGCGTTGAATAATCCAATGACCAATGATTGATTAGACTTATTGGTTGACGATTTAAAAATAGATTTGATTCAAGTTTTCCACATTTTTCTTCCTGTTTTGCACCGGATTACTTTGATAAAACATTTCCGTTTTGCTGTCGTTTACATTTAAGTAAAAGCGAAAGTAGTCCTAGGTCGTTACATCTAGTACACATAGTAGTATGGAGCGCTAAAGTATTTTTTTTTAAAACAATACATTAACGGGTCGACTGATAAGTATAACGTGATGTCATCACGATTAAGATAAAGTCTAACAGTTTTCGTTTCCAAAACAAGTAAATGAAGACACATATTCCAAAGGAAAAGCAATGGAAGTACTGTCGCTCAACATATGTGATGCGAAACAATGAAAAAAAAAAATTCCAGAGCGACTTGATTCGAGCCTGCTAAGCTATGGTCGCATTATTATATGTCTTCCTTACAACACGCACTGGTATGAAAATTGTTGAATTAAACATCAGCTCGATCTCTAACGTACAGTTGTAATTTAACGATTTTACCTTTTATATATATATATATATATATATATATATATATATATATATATATATATATATATATATATATATATATATATATAACGCGCGCCTGTCTTTGCAAACATGGTGAAAAGAAGGTACGTCAATCGCAGATTATTACATGGGGGAGTAGGAACCTACAGGATATCAGGGAAAAAAATGTAAGAAACTCGAACCGATTTAGGACATTATCGAGTGAGCGGAAAGCTACTTAGATAGAATCATTGTTTCATAGACGAGATGGTGATCTTTGATTAACCTTATGTATTCAATTTGCAACAACACGGTGAATATGAGCATTAATTGATAGAAGATTGATTAGAAGCTCATGAGCAAGCGTTGACAATTTGATGGGGTATCATTAATGATTTATGTCTTATTCTCAACATGTGAGTACTTCAGTCGATCTACAAGGTCGTGGTGTCAAATGTTGAACCAAAGCTTCCCCTTGCTTCTTTGGGTACAATTCTTTAAATGTAATAATGCATGTCTTGTTTGCTGTTTTGATTATATTTGTGTTTACATTTTCCGAGTTTGTTCGTATGGGGATTCAGGTAGACTTTCTTATTAGAGGCATGGGCTAAACGTTTTCTGGATGACGTCTTTGAAAGCTTGAGCTTTGTTAGAAAACCTTTGCAAGAGATGTAGTGACGTGTGGGCTTATTGCAAGTCAACATATGCTGGTTCGAGATCAGATTCAAACAAGGGTCCATTTTCATTACCATGATCATGTAGATATTGCAAAGGAGTATTACTAAGTTTCTATTAACGTCACTTGAATTACCGTGTCTTCCCGTCTTTACTGATTTCATAAAAGTTGAAACATTGCGATGCCATATTCAAAGTCCCCAACTTGAAATACTCAAGCATTTAATTATAGAATTCATACGGTTCGCGAGAGGTTTGTTTTTACCTAGTAATCTTTCTTAATAAGCTTCTGTGCCATACTGAATAAAACTCTTCATTATTTGACTTCTGTGGTAAATGTGACGCGAGTATATACCAACTGATGGGTCACATAAATATCCACTGGCATTCTTTTCTGATTAAGACAAGTGGATGCTTCACCATTGTTTTGTATACGAGTCGATTTGGCAGTGGAATATGTTTAAGTCTACATTTGCTCTGTTAAATGTTTAGTAGTCTCGTTGATTGCTTCTGTGACGTCGGTCTTCATGACGACAGAACCTTGGTTTTATTCTGTTTCCTGCAACGCATTAACTTCATTTTCACTTTCCTCAACTGCATCGTTGTGGTTTTCCTCCACCGCACGATCGACATTCATGATGGCAAGACTTCGCTGTCGCTCTTGATATATTCATTGCTGATTTAATATTTATATGTCGCTGCCTTCACTGGTCATTTCAGTGTCATCGTTTGCGCTTACTGACAACTCTTCAATTGTTTTGCACAATATCATACAATGACGTTTCACACTTCTCCTTATACGCATCGCTATGTGTTCTTTATGCTTGCTCTAACATGATCCCTAATTAGGTTAATTTATCAAGACTTTACATATACGTATCTGAAAAATCATGTAATGATTTTGTTTCTCGTTGAAGAACCGGTATTTGTATGCGAATTAATTATCATTCTTATAAGATAGCTTTAGGCAAGTAATTGCCGAGTCCTTTTAGAGAAATGTAGATGAGTACAAAACGCCATTTTTTAACATAACATGTTTTATGCAAAATATGGTATATTATTGGCAGAGACAAGCAAATCAATAATAACAGTGATGCAGCAAACTCACATTGATCTACTGTAAACTAATACCGGGTGTAAATCAGAACCTCGGATGCACGTGTGTGTAACATAGTCAAAGTGGGCACAAATGATGGGGAATATAGAATTGGTTTATGGATCAGAAACATTGATCGGACCGCAAATCGGAAGTCGCTGCAATGGTACTACTTGTGTTGTTATTTCTTGGTACAGCCTAAGGAAAGGAATACATGGTAGATATTGCCAATACCTGTATAAAAATGCCCTTACAAATGCAATGCACATAAACAATGAAACATAATTAAACGCCAGACACTTTGCAATAATTCTTCTGTATCACCTAGCAACAACTATTGCATACTAGATATGTTCCAGCCTTTGCAAGCACGATTTCCAGAGCACGTGCAGCTTCGTGCTTAGTGACTGTTGTGCTACTGAAACGCTTGCTGCAGTGATCGTATCTTTTGATTGATCTAGCTGATAAAATTGCGAATATTTCTTTTGATTGTTGGGATAGGGAGGGGGTTTGAGTAAACGGTGATCATTGCTTTATTTAAATTGTCTGGAATAGTCAATTAAAGCGCATTCAAATCATGAAGTGTGAAAACTGGTATTTATATTCTAATTATTTTGTGCGGTTTCAACAGAGAATAACCAAGAATATAAAAAATAAGTATCACAAATCGGAAATTTGCAATTGTCAAAATTAAGTTCATCCTCGTGGATATTGCGTACGGGAAGATTGTAAGATTTCGAGCCAGTAATATAAAAGTCAAATACAGAAAAGACAATTAAAAAAAAAAAAAATCCTCTCTTCTCGTGATTAGGAAGTAGTTTGCGCCGGACATAACTCTCGGTTAAGTGTGCATCACTAATACACTAGCAAACAATATGTTGCAGTTAATTTGTTGTTAGCTGTCTAGGCCTTGACCTTCTTCCTGCAATGGAGAACTCACACATGAGGAAAGAAATACTTGCACTGGATTGCAAAGTGATTAGGAAACTTACTATTTTTGTTGTCTGGATATATTTTCAAATGTACACACACACACACACACACGCACACACACACACACACACACACACACACACATATATATATATATATATATATATATATATATATATATATATATATATATATATATATATATATATATATATACCACATACGTTAAAAATAACATGGCATTTAAAGTGTTGGTATAAAGCAAATCTATATACCAATACTATTGGTATATCAAATAGTGATCCGCCCATAGCGCAATAATACGAATATATAAACATTCTTTATACCGTAGGCCTATAGCTCTATGAAGAATTTCTACTCATTCATTAATCATAAATGACATGAAATTAACGACACAAATATTAATAGTCCCTGTTTTCTAAATATTAAAATGGTACACAATTTCATCGGAATCCTGTCTTTTTCCTCTCCCCCTCTCATGCAAAATAAGCACAAATCTGGAGTGAGAGAGAAATATATTGCGCTGGACGAAAACATTAAAGCTGAACTTGTACCAAGTAACCCAAAGTACTCTGTTTCCTCGTAAACCTATGCTTACGCTTTCCTTGGGATTTATCTATAGTATTCATAATATCAATGATACATAGTTGCAATCGTCAGACGACACACAAGGCCTACATGTTAAATTTGTCGGTTACGATGCGCACATATTGTATTGTGTTTTAAGCCTTTGTTGTTGTTTCTGAAACCCGTTTTAATCGAGTATTAATAATTAAATATAAAACTGTCCAAATGGTCGTCAGCCCCCCCCCCCCCCCCCGGAGCAAAAATACACGAAAATACAAGCGTTGTGGATTTTTGCTTGTGTCATACGACGATGTCTCTGGACCTTTGAATGATGGCAATGTTAGTCAAGACGTACAGAGAGAGAGAGAGAGAGAGAGAGAGAGAGAGAGAGAGAGAGAGAGAGAGAGAGAGAGAGAGAGAGAGAGATGTTTAGTCTGTAGAATCGCTAATTAAATCAAAATGATGACTTAGTTGAACTGTCAATATATTAAAATATTTTAATTACCTCTTGTTGGTTCGTGATTCCAATTCGTTTATATTCCACGCGAATTTCCATACGACAGTAGGTCAATGACAGTACATGCATAGTCTATAATAAGATCACCGTGTTTGCAGTGCACTACTTTCTTCATTAAAAAAAAAACACAACAACATATTTTATGTTTAAATGATGCGTGTGTCTTATATTGATTTAATAAATGTGAATTTAAAAAAAATGAAAAAGAAAACAATCAACTTATCAATTTGAATATGTGATTGTGAATAACAAGAAAAATCGTAGAACTAGATTTTGTAGCAGACAGCCACATGGTTGTGAGGAGGTCATTTACTCGGGCAATATATCAGGAGCACATCGTAACTCCTACTTGCAAATATTTGTATTTGTATGTGATATAAATAAAATATATGTATAGTATGTACGCTGTATCATTGATATACCACTCGTTGTATAAATTTTTCATTAAAAGGAAACTCGGGCAAGCCAAGGTACGTCAATCGCAGATTATTACATGGGGGAGTAGGAACCTACAGGATATCAGGGAAAAAAATGTAAGAAACTCGAACCGATTTAGGACATTATCGAGTGAGCGGAAAGCTACTTAGATAGAATCATTGTTTCATAGACGAGATGGTGATCTTTGATTAACCTTATGTATTCAATTTGCAACAACACGGTGAATATGAGCATTAATTGATAGAAGATTGATTAGAAGCTCATGAGCAAGCGTTGACAATTTGATGGGGTATCATTAATGATTTATGTCTTATTCTCAACATGTGAGTACTTCAGTCGATCTACAAGGTCGTGGTGTCAAATGTTGAACCAAAGCTTCCCCTTGCTTCTTTGGGTACAATTCTTTAAATGTAATAATGCATGTCTTGTTTGCTGTTTTGATTATATTTGTGTTTACATTTTCCGAGTTTGTTCGTATGGGGATTCAGGTAGACTTTCTTATTAGAGGCATGGGCTAAACGTTTTCTGGATGACGTCTTTGAAAGCTTGAGCTTTGTTAGAAAACCTTTGCAAGAGATGTAGTGACGTGTGGGCTTATTGCAAGTCAACATATGCTGGTTCGAGATCAGATTCAAACAAGGGTCCATTTTCATTACCATGATCATGTAGATATTGCAAAGGAGTATTACTAAGTTTCTATTAACGTCACTTGAATTACCGTGTCTTCCCGTCTTTACTGATTTCATAAAAGTTGAAACATTGCGATGCCATATTCAAAGTCCCCAACTTGAAATACTCAAGCATTTAATTATAGAATTCATACGGTTCGCGAGAGGTTTGTTTTTACCTAGTAATCTTTCTTAATAAGCTTCTGTGCCATACTGAATAAAACTCTTCATTATTTGACTTCTGTGGTAAATGTGACGCGAGTATATACCAACTGATGGGTCACATAAATATCCACTGGCATTCTTTTCTGATTAAGACAAGTGGATGCTTCACCATTGTTTTGTATACGAGTCGATTTGGCAGTGGAATATGTTTAAGTCTACATTTGCTCTGTTAAATGTTTAGTAGTCTCGTTGATTGCTTCTGTGACGTCGGTCTTCATGACGACAGAACCTTGGTTTTATTCTGTTTCCTGCAACGCATTAACTTCATTTTCACTTTCCTCAACTGCATCGTTGTGGTTTTCCTCCACCGCACGATCGACATTCATGATGGCAAGACTTCGCTGTCGCTCTTGATATATTCATTGCTGATTTAATATTTATATGTCGCTGCCTTCACTGGTCATTTCAGTGTCATCGTTTGCGCTTACTGACAACTCTTCAATTGTTTTGCACAATATCATACAATGACGTTTCACACTTCTCCTTATACGCATCGCTATGTGTTCTTTATGCTTGCTCTAACATGATCCCTAATTAGGTTAATTTATCAAGACTTTACATATACGTATCTGAAAAATCATGTAATGATTTTGTTTCTCGTTGAAGAACCGGTATTTGTATGCGAATTAATTATCATTCTTATAAGATAGCTTTAGGCAAGTAATTGCCGAGTCCTTTTAGAGAAATGTAGATGAGTACAAAACGCCATTTTTTAACATAACATGTTTTATGCAAAATATGGTATATTATTGGCAGAGACAAGCAAATCAATAATAACAGTGATGCAGCAAACTCACATTGATCTACTGTAAACTAATACCGGGTGTAAATCAGAACCTCGGATGCACGTGTGTGTAACATAGTCAAAGTGGGCACAAATGATGGGGAATATAGAATTGGTTTATGGATCAGAAACATTGATCGGACCGCAAATCGGAAGTCGCTGCAATGGTACTACTCGTGTTGTTATTTCTTGGTACAGCCTAAGGAAAAGAATACATGGTAGATATCACCAATACCTGTATAAAAATGCCCTTACAAATGCAATGCACATAAACAATGAAACATAATTAAACGCCAGACACTTTGCAATAATTCTTCTGTATCACCTAGCAACAACTATTGCATACTAGATATGTTCCAGCCTTTGCAAGCACGATTTCCAGAGCACGTGCAGCTTCGTGCTTAGTGACTGTTGTGCTACTGAAACGCTTGCTGCAGTGATCGTATCTTTTGATTGATCTAGCTGATAAAATTGCGAATATTTCTTTTGATTGTTGGGATAGGGAGGGGGTTTGAGTAAACGGTGATCATTGCTTTATTTAAATTGTCTGGAATAGTCAATTAAAGCGCATTCAAATCATGAAGTGTGAAAACTGGTATTTATATTCTAATTATTTTGTGCGGTTTCAACAGAGAATAACCAAGAATATAAAAAATAAGTATCACAAATCGGAAATTTGCAATTGTCAAAATTAAGTTCATCCTCGTGGATATTGCGTACGGGAAGATTGTAAGATTTCGAGCCAGTAATATAAAAGTCAAATACAGAAAAGACAATTAAAAAAAAAAAAAAATCCTCTCTTCTCGTGATTAGGAAGTAGTTTGCGCCGGACATAACTCTCGGTTAAGTGTGCATCACTAATACACTAGCAAACAATATGTTGCAGTTAATTTGTTGTTAGCTGTCTAGGCCTTGACCTTCTTCCTGCAATGGAGAACTCACACATGAGGAAAGAAATACTTGCACTGGATTGCAAAGTGATTAGGAAACTTACTATTTTTGTTGTCTGGATATATTTTCAAATGTACACACACACACACACACACACACATATATATATATATATATATATATATATATATATATATATATATATATATATATATATATATATATATATATATATATACCACATACGTTAAAAATAACATGGCATTTAAAGTGTTGGTATAAAGCAAATCTATATACCAATACTATTGGTATATCAAATAGTGATCCGCACATAGCGCAATAATACGAATATATAAACATTCTTTATACCGTAGGCCTATAGCTCTATGAAGAATTTCTACTCATTCATTAATCATAAATGACATGAAATTAACGACACAAATATTAATAGTCCCTGTTTTCTAAATATTAAAATGGTACACAATTTCATCGGAATCCTGTCTTTTTCCTCTCCCCCTCTCATGCAAAATAAGCACAAATCTGGAGTGAGAGAGAAATATATTGCGCTGGACGAAAACATTAAAGCTGAACTTGTACCAAGTAACCCAAAGTACTCTGTTTCCTCGTAAACCTATGCTTACGCTTTCCTTGGGATTTATCTATAGTATTCATAATATCAATGATACATAGTTGCAATCGTCAGACGACACACAAGGCCTACATGTTAAATTTGTCGGTTACGATGCGCACATATTGTATTGTGTTTTAAGCCTTTGTTGTTGTTTCTGAAACCCGTTTTAATCGAGTATTAATAATTAAATATAAAACTGTCCAAATGGTCGTCAGCCCCCCCCCCCCCCCCGGAGCAAAAATACACGAAAATACAAGCGTTGTGGATTTTTGCTTGTGTCATACGACGATGTCTCTGGACCTTTGAATGATGGCAATGTTAGTCAAGACGTACAGAGAGAGAGAGAGAGAGAGAGAGAGAGAGAGAGAGAGAGAGAGAGAGAGAGAGAGAGAGAGAGAGAGAGAGATGTTTAGTCTGTAGAATCGCTAATTAAATCAAAATGATGACTTAGTTGAACTGTCAATATATTAAAATATTTTAATTACCTCTTGTTGGTTCGTGATTCCAATTCGTTTATATTCCACGCGAATTTCCATACGACAGTAGGTCAATGACAGTACATGCATAGTCTATAATAAGATCACCGTGTTTGCAGTGCACTACTTTCTTCATTAAAAAAAAAACACAACAACATATTTTATGTTTAAATGATGCGTGTGTCTTATATTGATTTAATAAATGTGAATTTAAAAAAAATGAAAAAGAAAACAATCAACTTATCAATTTGAATATGTGATTGTGAATAACAAGAAAAATCGTAGAACTAGATTTTGTAGCAGACAGCCACATGGTTGTGAGGAGGTCATTTACTCGGGCAATATATCAGGAGCACATCGTAACTCCTACTTGCAAATATTTGTATTTGTATGTGATATAAATAAAATATATGTATAGTATGTACGCTGTATCATTGATATACCACTCGTTGTATAAATTTTTCATTAAAAGGAAACTCGGGCAAGCCAAGGTACGTCAATCGCAGATTATTACATGGGGGAGTAGGAACCTACAGGATATCAGGGAAAAAAATGTAAGAAACTCGAACCGATTTAGGACATTATCGAGTGAGCGGAAAGCTACTTAGATAGAATCATTGTTTCATAGACGAGATGGTGATCTTTGATTAACCTTATGTATTCAATTTGCAACAACACGGTGAATATGAGCATTAATTGATAGAAGATTGATTAGAAGCTCATGAGCAAGCGTTGACAATTTGATGGGGTATCATTAATGATTTATGTCTTATTCTCAACATGTGAGTACTTCAGTCGATCTACAAGGTCGTGGTGTCAAATGTTGAACCAAAGCTTCCCCTTGCTTCTTTGGGTACAATTCTTTAAATGTAATAATGCATGTCTTGTTTGCTGTTTTGATTATATTTGTGTTTACATTTTCCGAGTTTGTTCGTATGGGGATTCAGGTAGACTTTCTTATTAGAGGCATGGGCTAAACGTTTTCTGGATGACGTCTTTGAAAGCTTGAGCTTTGTTAGAAAACCTTTGCAAGAGATGTAGTGACGTGTGGGCTTATTGCAAGTCAACATATGCTGGTTCGAGATCAGATTCAAACAAGGGTCCATTTTCATTACCATGATCATGTAGATATTGCAAAGGAGTATTACTAAGTTTCTATTAACGTCACTTGAATTACCGTGTCTTCCCGTCTTTACTGATTTCATAAAAGTTGAAACATTGCGATGCCATATTCAAAGTCCCCAACTTGAAATACTCAAGCATTTAATTATAGAATTCATACGGTTCGCGAGAGGTTTGTTTTTACCTAGTAATCTTTCTTAATAAGCTTCTGTGCCATACTGAATAAAACTCTTCATTATTTGACTTCTGTGGTAAATGTGACGCGAGTATATACCAACTGATGGGTCACATAAATATCCACTGGCATTCTTTTCTGATTAAGACAAGTGGATGCTTCACCATTGTTTTGTATACGAGTCGATTTGGCAGTGGAATATGTTTAAGTCTACATTTGCTCTGTTAAATGTTTAGTAGTCTCGTTGATTGCTTCTGTGACGTCGGTCTTCATGACGACAGAACCTTGGTTTTATTCTGTTTCCTGCAACGCATTAACTTCATTTTCACTTTCCTCAACTGCATCGTTGTGGTTTTCCTCCACCGCACGATCGACATTCATGATGGCAAGACTTCGCTGTCGCTCTTGATATATTCATTGCTGATTTAATATTTATATGTCGCTGCCTTCACTGGTCATTTCAGTGTCATCGTTTGCGCTTACTGACAACTCTTCAATTGTTTTGCACAATATCATACAATGACGTTTCACACTTCTCCTTATACGCATCGCTATGTGTTCTTTATGCTTGCTCTAACATGATCCCTAATTAGGTTAATTTATCAAGACTTTACATATACGTATCTGAAAAATCATGTAATGATTTTGTTTCTCGTTGAAGAACCGGTATTTGTATGCGAATTAATTATCATTCTTATAAGATAGCTTTAGGCAAGTAATTGCCGAGTCCTTTTAGAGAAATGTAGATGAGTACAAAACGCCATTTTTTAACATAACATGTTTTATGCAAAATATGGTATATTATTGGCAGAGACAAGCAAATCAATAATAACAGTGATGCAGCAAACTCACATTGATCTACTGTAAACTAATACCGGGTGTAAATCAGAACCTCGGATGCACGTGTGTGTAACATAGTCAAAGTGGGCACAAATGATGGGGAATATAGAATTGGTTTATGGATCAGAAACATTGATCGGACCGCAAATCGGAAGTCGCTGCAATGGTACTACTCGTGTTGTTATTTCTTGGTACAGCCTAAGGAAAAGAATACATGGTAGATATCACCAATACCTGTATAAAAATGCCCTTACAAATGCAATGCACATAAACAATGAAACATAATTAAACGCCAGACACTTTGCAATAATTCTTCTGTATCACCTAGCAACAACTATTGCATACTAGATATGTTCCAGCCTTTGCAAGCACGATTTCCAGAGCACGTGCAGCTTCGTGCTTAGTGACTGTTGTGCTACTGAAACGCTTGCTGCAGTGATCGTATCTTTTGATTGATCTAGCTGATAAAATTGCGAATATTTCTTTTGATTGTTGGGATAGGGAGGGGGTTTGAGTAAACGGTGATCATTGCTTTATTTAAATTGTCTGGAATAGTCAATTAAAGCGCATTCAAATCATGAAGTGTGAAAACTGGTATTTATATTCTAATTATTTTGTGCGGTTTCAACAGAGAATAACCAAGAATATAAAAAATAAGTATCACAAATCGGAAATTTGCAATTGTCAAAATTAAGTTCATCCTCGTGGATATTGCGTACGGGAAGATTGTAAGATTTCGAGCCAGTAATATAAAAGTCAAATACAGAAAAGACAATTAAAAAAAAAAAAAAATCCTCTCTTCTCGTGATTAGGAAGTAGTTTGCGCCGGACATAACTCTCGGTTAAGTGTGCATCACTAATACACTAGCAAACAATATGTTGCAGTTAATTTGTTGTTAGCTGTCTAGGCCTTGACCTTCTTCCTGCAATGGAGAACTCACACATGAGGAAAGAAATACTTGCACTGGATTGCAAAGTGATTAGGAAACTTACTATTTTTGTTGTCTGGATATATTTTCAAATGTACACACACACACACACACACACACACACACACATATATATATATATATATATATATATATATATATATATATATATATATATATATATATATATATATATATATATATATATATATATATATATATATACCACATACGTTAAAAATAACATGGCATTTAAAGTGTTGGTATAAAGCAAATCTATATACCAATACTATTGGTATATCAAATAGTAATCCGCACATAGCGCAATAATACGAATATATAAACATTCTTTATACCGTAGGCCTATAGCTCTATGAAGAATTTCTACTCATTCATTAATCATAAATGACATGAAATTAACGACACAAATATTAATAGTCCCTGTTTTCTAAATATTAAAATGGTACACAATTTCATCGGAATCCTGTCTTTTTCCTCTCCCCCTCTCATGCAAAATAAGCACAAATCTGGAGTGAGAGAGAAATATATTGCGCTGGACGAAAACATTAAAGCTGAACTTGTACCAAGTAACCCAAAGTACTCTGTTTCCTCGTAAACCTATGCTTACGCTTTCCTTGGGATTTATCTATAGTATTCATAATATCAATGATACATAGTTGCAATCGTCAGACGACACACAAGGCCTACATGTTAAATTTGTCGGTTACGATGCGCACATATTGTATTGTGTTTTAAGCCTTTGTTGTTGTTTCTGAAACCCGTTTTAATCGAGTATTAATAATTAAATATAAAACTGTCCAAATGGTCGTCAGCCCCCCCCCCCCCCCCGGAGCAAAAATACACGAAAATACAAGCGTTGTGGATTTTTGCTTGTGTCATACGACGATGTCTCTGGACCTTTGAATGATGGCAATGTTAGTCAAGACGTACAGAGAGAGAGAGAGAGAGAGAGAGAGAGAGAGAGAGAGAGAGAGAGAGAGAGAGAGAGAGAGAGATATGTTTAGTCTGTAGAATCGCTAATTAAATCAAAATGATGACTTAGTTGAACTGTCAATATATTAAAATATTTTAATTACCTCTTGTTGGTTCGTGATTCCAATTCGTTTATATTCCACGCGAATTTCCATACGACAGTAGGTCAATGACAGTACATGCATAGTCTATAATAAGATCACCGTGTTTGCAGTGCACTACTTTCTTCATTAAAAAAAAAAAACACAACAACATATTTTATGTTTAAATGATGCGTGTGTCTTATATTGATTTAATAAATGTGAATTTAAAAAAAATGAAAAAGAAAACAATCAACTTATCAATTTGAATATGTGATTGTGAATAACAAGAAAAATCGTAGAACTAGATTTTGTAGCAGACAGCCACATGGTTGTGAGGAGGTCATTTACTCGGGCAATATATCAGGAGCACATCGTAACTCCTACTTGCAAATATTTGTATTTGTATGTGATATAAATAAAATATATGTATAGTATGTACGCTGTATCATTGATATACCACTCGTTGTATAAATTTTTCATTAAAAGGAAACTCGGGCAAGCCTCGTTTCCTTTTAATGAAAAATGTATACATCTCGTGGTATATCATTGATACAGCGTACATACTAAACATATATTCTATATATATATATATATATATATATATATATATATATATATATATATATATATATATATATATATATATATATATATATATATATATATATATATATATATATGTTTGTATAGTTTAATAATGGTATTAATTTATTTATTCGCTTGCTATTGGAAATATTTCAGTGGACTTCATTAGGTAAATAATCCACTATTGTTGTGATTCTATGTATTTCATTGCATTTCTATACTTTAAAATTTTCAGAAAATTGAGGAATAGAAGAACATCAATGAATATCTCTCTCTCTCTCTCTCTCTCTCTCTCTATATATATATATATATATATATATATATATATATATATATATATATATATATATATATATATATATATATATATGTTTCTGTCTTACATATTTTTACAGTACAATATAAAGACGCATTAGAAAGAATATTTAGCAAAATATATTTACATAATTTTGTGCAATATTTGTGGCACATAATATTGTGCAATCGAAATGTGTCAATTATATAGTGCAATGGATATGTTATATCATATTGTGTAAAATATATAGTGCAATGGATATGTTATACCATATTGTGTAAAATATATAGTGCAATGGATATGTTATATCATATTGTGTAAAATATATAGTGCAATGGATATGTTATACCATATTGTGTAAAATATATAGTGCAATGGATATGTTATATCATATTGTGTAAAATATATAGTGCAATGGATATGTTATACCATATTGTGTAAAATATATAGTGCAATGGATATGTTATACCATATTGTGTAAAATATATAGTGCAATGGATATGTTATATGATATTGTGTAAAATATATAGTGCAATGGATATGTTATACCATATTGTGTAAAATATATAATGCAATGGAAATGTAATATCATATCGTGTAAAATATATAGTGCAATGGATATGTTATATCATATTGTGTAAAATATATAGTACAATGGATATGTTATATCATATTGTGTCAATTATATAGTGCAATGGATATGTTATACCATATTGTGTAAAATATATAGTGCAATGGAAATGTAATATCATATCGTGTAAAATATGTAGTGCAATGGAAATGTTATATCATATTGTGTAAAATATATCAATTACATATTAGTATATATTCATTGTTTTCTCCATTACCTTTTCATTGCCGGAGTGTGAGTGGAAAAAGGAGCTGACGTGATTATTTAATTGATTTATTCAAAATATGTCAAACACAAAAATACTGTCCATGATCATCTTGAATTGTTGCATCGTAAATTGTTTAAGAAGACAAAATGCTAAAGACATCATTGTTTGTATATTTATTCGTAATGTTCTCGGTTTACAGCATTTGTGTTTGGAAACTTGACATTCCCCGGCGTTAACTAAATGAGTGCAGTCCAATTTAATCGCAAACGTACACTTTTTTACGTTCGTCGGGCTAATTCAGAGTCGATGGGTACATTTTGGTGTACCCTGTGTTGTCAATCCCTGTAGAACATATCGGTAACACAATCGTTTGACCTATACTGGACATAAGATGCATTTTGCATTTTCTTCTAATCAATCCTAAGCAAATAACCTTTTATTTACTCGCGTCCTGAATATTGATATTGGATTAACTTATGATGGCAGCGAGAAGCAACCAAATTTTAGCTTCAGATAACCAAGTTTCATAAAACCAATTAATCATATCAGACAGTTTCTAACTGCAAGTTGTTTATGAGCAGTGTTCCATACTCTTGTTCTTTTACATCCAGACAACCTCGCTTAAGTAGCCAAACCAAAAACAATGTTGTCGCTCGTCCTAGTTCCCAGTACAACCAGTAACATTTACTCTTAGGGTTAAATACAAATGAGAAATTAAAACAATATTGTCACATTAATAGCTGATCGCGATTAATGTGATATTTCTATTAAATTATGTTCAGAAGGAGAATGACTTGTATACGATATTTTTAATCTTAATCCACACAATAGGATTTACATGTGAAAATTACTTTGAAGCAGTAGTGTGACTGAGATAAAATTGGTCTGAAGCTATTAAGTCTATCCAAATATCTGTCTAGTTGGAGAAATTCTGTGTTTTCTTTTTGCAAGTGGTACTGAAGGATCAGTTTCATGAAGCATTATAGAGTGTTATATATGCACGTTGACTAATATATCCTATTAGCATTATAGAGTGTTATATATGCACGTTGACTAATATATCCTATTAATATTGGTTGGGAGAAAGAATATTCATAAAATGTGTATTCCCTGATATGATTTATAATTATAGCTGTATTTGCACGAAGGATTAGCTTTTGATAAATAAATTCACATCAGCATTTGATTTTGCACCATTTAATTCCATATATAATTATTCAGTGATATATACTCTATGTTATAATACTGTGACAGCATATTTTGACGTGCGATACATACTATTGAATTTCTCAGGATATATTAATGAAAAGAGACTTGCCAGAAGTTCTACTTTTTAAAATTATAACTTCATAATAAACGCGGTTTACATGGAATTACTGGCAGTTCGAAAATTTTATTTAAATTGGAGTTAATTAACAATGCGTATATTTAATTACATGGACTCAATGGTCTCTGCGTCTATCTAAAGCAGATTTATCAATAGCACCCCAAAATATTATTTTAAAGCCAAATCTAGCGCATTGAAATATGACATATGGATTTATTGAATGGGAAAATCCAGTCTGCTGAGGAATTACATCTCATGAAATAAAATCAGTTTGACAACGCAAAGGAGAATGTCAGTGCTATGATGTTATAGATTTAAAACACGCTTTTAGAATCCATTACAATAGTAAACGTCTTGGTTGACCATTGGCAAATATTTTGTAAAAGCGTATAGTACACCTCTGGAAATTATGATTGGTAAGGTCTCGTTAGTGCTCATGTTTGGCCATTTTAAGCTAATGTTTTGGAAATTTTTTTACTGATTTAATCAATATGTGCGGTAAAAATAACAAAAATGTGAAATTCCTTAATTCATAAGTTTGTTTATAAAGATTTATCGTTTTCAAACATTGTAATACGATCTCTAGCTTTTTCTATGCAATTCTCTGTAAAACTAATGTTCTCTAAATTAAAATTAGAAATACACAGAAAGAAATATTTATATTGTAAGTTCCATCAACATTGTCGATTTGGATTGGCCGATCGATAGTATTACCCACCAATCCATGCTTTCTTTACCAGAATGATTTACACGTACATTACACGTTGCATATAAACAGCATCGTTGTTAAAAGTATGGAGAGACAGAAAACAATAAAAGAAAGATAGAAAGGGACATTTTAAAGATCGTTCCCTTAAAAGGGAGAACAAAAATTGAAAATGAGTGATGCAATAGATAATAACATTTGAAAGAGGAAAGTTCACGTATGAAATTTTAATGATTAATTTGGAAGCAAAAATTCGATCTATAAGTTCTCACAGGTAGACGAATTTCGTTACACTCGAATTATGTAACATATTTTTTTATATATTTAGAAAGGTAAACTTCTTTATTAAATAACATTTTTTGCTCGCGTTATATTGTTGACAAACAGGCTATGTGTTGGGCGTGTGTGTCCAAATGACATTATATGCATACAATATATGCTAAGGGTCAGATGACTTATCAGTTTGAGGAGTGCGGAAGATAGTGTTGAACGTTTGAAAACGTCTTCTTTATTTTCCGTCCCGCTGCAAATTTAATCAATGAACTTTAGCTAATAAGAAAATAAACATGAAATCCTGCGATGCAGCTCTCCTAAAACATCAAGGACTGTATGGGTGCAAACATCAATAGAGGAAGAATTTATTTAAAGCATGTGCCAGTAAACATCATGGTTTTAAAACATGTGCCCAAACACAAATAGACACTCTTCACCAAGATAGACAACCCTCCATAAATTTTATGACAGGACATGAGCCAATAAAAATAATGGTTTTTAAAATTCACACAAAACTGAATCCGTAAATTTTGTTTACATTTGCTGTAATGTATGCATGAAAATATATATAATATATATATATATATATATATATATATATATATATATATATATATAGAGAGAGAGAGAGAGAGAGAGAGAGAGAGAGAGAGAGAGAGAGACAGACAGACAGACAGACAGACAGACAGAGAGTAGTTAGAATATTGTTTTCCTTATAAGAATTTTCATCATGGGGAAAGGCCTCGACGGATAGCAAACACATGGACAAGACTGACTAACCCGACGAATATCGAAATTTCCTATATCAAAGAGAAATACAGAAGACGGGAATTGTCAGTCTGACTTCATCATAGGGATGGTGTTTGTGGGTGTATGTGGGAAGTTAGTGAACTTTTGAGCCAATAACAGAACACAATGCAAATCCGTTCTCTACTCTTGAGAAGGAAGTAGTTGTCATCCGGAATAGTATTCGGCTAAATGTGTATCTTCAATGAACTTGTAAACACTTGAAATAATATTGGAAGTTAATTTGTTATTATCTGCTTCGACAATATCCTCGTCAATCCGAGCTTACACATCTGTATTAATACACACACTGATATCTATCTATATCTCTCTACTCTTCCACTTCTCTCTTTCTCACACACACACACACACACACACACACACACACACACACACACACACGTATATATATATATATATATATATATATATATATATATATATATATATATATGCTCTCCCTCAATCATATAGGCTAAAGCATCATAACATAAAGAAATAATAATATTACCGTATAGGGTAGATTAATAGTTCTTCTTTATTATAGCCTCTAGATACCTCGATATATAAAATAGGCGTCTGGCGTCATGAGGACTGACTACTGCGTCGATATGCGGATATATGTGATATTCACTAATGCCAGTACTCTCTGCATGATATAATCGTTTATGGTACTATGTGCATTTTCGAGATGGCAGAGAGACTGATATGTAGAAGAGAAAGTGATGAGGATGGTGCCACGTGATTCAAAGACTTTCTTCAACATGTTTTTCCGTAAAATTTAGAATTGGCTTTATGCCTTTTGTGATTTGGTAATGACAAACTCCTTGTTTTTTTTTTTGTTTTGTTTTGTTTTGTGTTGTTTGTTGTTTTTTTTTGGGGGGGGAGGCGAGGTTGGGACGGGGGTGTTTGAAACTTTACATTGGCTGGATAATCGTGACCCATACTCATTCGTTTATAACGTAAAACAATTACATACGAACAACTTAACATTATTGCTTTTATGCGATTTTTTTGTTGTTGTTGGGGGCCGTTCTTTTTTATGTTTTTGTATGTATTTTAGAAACGGTTATATAACATAATTTTTACCATTGTTTTGCAGTCTATCTATCTAAATAATCGTTAAAATAAATGTGCCCCAAAACTATATAATAAGTGTTGCTAGGTATAGGCATCCATTTAATTCTATTGATATTTAGCCATTCAGTCTTATCAAGTCAGATATCCACTGTCCAATGTGGAGATCATGAAAAGACATCTTAGTATCCTGCTCTGTTGACCTACGTTATTAACAACATGGCTACTTTTATCAGCCAATACAACGAACTCTTATATCTTCGCGTTTGAAAGAACGAGCAGTATGGCTTAAGATCATTATTATATTATTATACCTAATAATATGAATCACTTTCAGGTTTCTAAAAGGTGCATTTTGTTACGACTCTATGGTAATCTAATTAGCAGAAATCAAACTCAACCAAAAATTATTTTTTGAACTTAACAAAGAATTTAATAATCAATGTTACAAATGACAACATGAAACGAAACTTACAGTATTTTGAAGTGAATCCAAAATAATCCTCATAAAGGTCTATAAAAGTCTAATATATATATATATGCTTAATTCATCAACGCTACCACTTTCATTATAGCTCAAAATGCCTTTTGCCGCTGCTTGAATTAGTCCAGGAACATATTCGGTTTTTGCATTTTAATACTGGCATATGTTTTGTGGAGGAATTGAAATTTAAAGAGTCAATTACTACAACCACTATACAAAATTTACGAAAGGACACGTCTTCATAGTAATTTCACCCGATACGACTGGAGTCAGCCTCTTCAATAGGAAATATATTGCCTTCTCCAGCGCGCACTGAAGGTTTTGTTCTTTCGATTCGATTTCTTAGACTTCAAGAGAGACGGACCAGCTTTCTTGCGAAAGCTCTTTTACTTGTCCACCCTGCCGAGTTGCTGGAACATGTTTTGTTAGTAAGAGGTTGTGATATACAAAATGCACACATGTCGCTATATGAAACTGGTGAAATCTTGTTATTAATTTAATGTGTGTGAGAGTGTTGTTGCAAGTGCGTTTATTAAATTGTTTTTGTCAGTGTCTGCAAATCCGATACAAGAGTAGAGAATGCTATGTAACTTTCAGTGTGCAGATCTTAGCCAAGAGATTTTGTAGCCGGACGAATTGTGTTTGTACTGCTCTCTGGGCAATTGAGGTGCTTTAAAATGAATCTGACACGCCTGCCCGTAACTAGCATTTGTCCGAAAATAATTTCATCCAACGCCTCGGATATCAAGTGTTGATAGTGCTTCCTCATCCCGAATCATAGTGGACACAAAGTTTGCCGCTCTTTTCAGTTCCGAACATATCGTGTCACTTGATTTATAAGGCGGAATCAAATTATTGAGGTGACGATCTTTTTTCTTTGAATTTCGGAGGTATTCTGTTCTCTGAGTTACTTATACGTATTATAGTCTTAAATATCCTCGATCAATAATTCCGTTATAAGGATTGTTTCCAAAAGCAAAATACCAGTCAAGTGAAATATTCCCAATAATGATCATTAAACGTAAAAAAATTAACAATGTGGTGTAATGTGTTTATCTAGAAATGATACTGCATAGACATGTAGTTCAAACACTAACACATTTACAGCTCTACAGATCGCACTTGTTAGATCGATAAAACATCAGTAACTATTCTGGATATTTTTAGTAATAGTAGCAGTAGCAGAAGCATCAGCAGTAGTAGTTTTGATAGTAGTAGTAGTAGTAGTAGTGGTGGTGGTTAACCGCGTAAATAATTCTTATTATGTTATTTATATGGTCGCCTTACATTTTCCCCAGCTAATGCGAAAATGTGTCATATTAGAACCCATGATTGGTATGTTGATACAAATTTACAGGAATTCGTTATGACCAATCTCGATACAAATATCGAGAAAGTAAAATTTGGGTGGTCAGTCTCGCAAGAAGTATCCTCGTAAAAGGCTATAACAGCTAATGTCTGAAACCCTTGTAATAAGTTTAAGTCAATTCAGAATACTTTCAGTCAGCGTGACAGTATTGAATGTAAACAGTCTCATATGACAACAATATACATTTTTATCTGTCTGACAGAACTTGAGATAAAGGAGTCATGCGATTGACCTAATGAGAGAATATACAAAAGTAACCCCAAAATGTGGAAAAGTACCTTAGGGAATTACATTTTGACAAATATTTGTAAAGAATGTAAGATAGCATATCTACAAGTAGAAAATGCACAATGGACGAAAGTATTAATAACATTTTAAACACTGATAACGAAAATTAATAAAATTAGCTTCGTAACCAAATACAACTAAACATGAATGCATATAATTTATAAAGAATACCCCAAACAGTGCATTTGAAAATGAAAGAAAAGAACATTAACGGAATTTATGAAGAGAATTGCTGTATGCCGAAAGATTTGAATCACTTATAGGTTCCTGAAAGTGCATTTCGATTGGCTAATATAAAGGTTTATTGGCTCTGACAGGTTTGAGTTTCTACCAAACCCAACGTGCTGAGAACTTCAGAAAGCAACTTTCCTCAACTGCATTCTGCAAGATATGAGCTTCCTTTGTTGCAGTGCAGACAATACCAAACCAAAAGAAAACCTTAACCATACGCAAACCATCAGCTGATTCTCACAGCAGTATATCGGACAAAATTGTCAACGCGATTATCTCAGTGTTCCGTTAAATATTCCTTTTCTTCCATTTCCTGCTATCATTCGCAATGCAGATATTTCGTGCGATGAATGACTCGATCATGACATATAATTTGTACTCTGTATTAGTTGGTAAAAAATGACCTTTGAGTCTCGAAAGCAAAATTCATCTAGCAAAACTACAAATGTGCACAGACGTTCAAACATATTTATAACTGATCAATAACATATACCAACCTCAACATTTCACGCACATACAAGAATGCACACACGCTGGCACATACGTAGAGGACGCAGCAAGAACATTGAAACGTTGGGATGCTGGAGTTATATTTAAAGTGTCAATTATTTTAACTTAAAGCGACATATGATAGTTCAATGGTTACGAATAGACAGGCAAAATGATGTTCAATAATATACTTGCAACGTGTCCAAAACATGAATAATATGCCAACCCACCCAGACAAAGAGGAACAAGTAATTCCATGCACATTCAATGTGGAAAATTTGGTATCATTTATAACAAGAAACCTCTAATATTTGTGTGGCACTGTGTTTTTTTTTTAAATTGTATATAAAATGGTATAAAATGTTAGAGGTCATCTTGAATAAAAAAAACAAATTTATTTGAGAATATATTTCAACTTATCCTGTCGCAGATGGATACAACCAGTGAGAACTAAAACTGTCCTAATCAAGCAGTGATATGGTTTAACATGAGCACAACTGAAAACTTTTGAATCATAATTTGTTGATGCGACTTTTAAGTGTCAATAAATAGTGGGCAAATGGGAAACACATTGTTTCAATATTGTTAAGGATTTAACATATGTAATAAATCTAACAAATCATATCGTTGACATTATGCTTATTGTTGTTGTTGCTATTATTATTATTATTATTATTATTATTATTATTATTATTATTATTATTATTATTATTAAGGGGCCCCGAGTGGCCGAGTGAAAGCGCTATCCGTTAAGGATAACTGCCATCTCACTTCTGTCTGCGTGTTTTCGAGTCTCAGATTCGGCTAATGTAAGAAAGCTTGTCAGTAGCCGGGGGTTTTCCCCGAGTTCTTCCTCCACCATTAATACTGTCCGCCATGTATAGCGTATCGTATGCTGAAAAATGGCGTTAAATCCTACAACAAAACATTATTATTATTATTATTATTATTATTATTATTATTATTATCTGATTAATGTATTTTGATTTTTATTATCCCAGATGAGAATGTCAACTTTAAGAGATTTTTTAAATCTTCAAAAAAAGGAGCTAATGCGTCTGCCTAATAGAAATTCATATTGAGGGTGTTGTCACAAAGTAATAAGCAATCACTTTCTAGTATTTTGCATGACTTAACTGACCAGTGAAAGAAATATTGGATTTTGCTACTCTCTTACCAAGAGAAAATACAACAAAATTATTTCATGCGTTAAGGTTACTGATGAGACATGGAGAGTTATTGCTTTGATATGTTTACTATATATTTTACAGGCTGGATAAAATTAAAAAATAACAAAATAAAATTAATTTTGCTTTCTGAACAATTGTCTGCGTTTCAGTTAATGAAACTTATCGACATGCATTGCTGCGTTTGGTTTATTATTCAAATGGTTCCGGCAATCGGAATCAATCGTAGCTTTCCCCATGTTCAGATTTCGCCAGGGAGACGTCAGTTGTTTGACGTTTAGACAAGACCTGTTTCACATTATGGACATACTCCGATAACTAATGTGCCATAACCATGTAATCGTTCGCGAAGTATGTGTACTAATATTACTAATCGGCAAGCAGATCCCCCTTGAATTTTTATCACGTTAAGATTAGAGATGTCAACATTTTGGAAAATTTATACCGTGTGCCCACAGGGGTTCGTTACAAAGAAAATAAGGAGTATCCACCCATGAATTAAGGGGATAGGTGGGTGGGTGTCTAACCTGTAGCAGTATTGTTACAGGCTAGACCCCCCCCCCCCCACCCATTGATTAATTTTCTTTGTAATGAAACCCTGTGCATGCAATTACGTCAGTAATCATTATCATGTATAAAACTCCAATCGAACTTGCTTTACCTGCAGTGGCTTTCATTACGAAATATATCCAGCGTATCGTCTGATGTTTGATGAATATAGGTCATATACTGATGTGACATAAATGGCCTTACAAGATTAAGCATGCAATTTCATTCCATGATCGCCAATAGGGTTAAAAATTGAGAAAATGTTGCTTATTATCATTCTTTTCATTCATAAAAAAGAATATAATAACAATAAACTTACTTTAAATCAGTAATATTTCAATAATAATAATAGTCTTATATTTTTATATTTATTTGCACACACTGCATTTAAAACTCACATAAGTTAAATAATAATTGTTTTTATTGTAATTAAAGTGGAAATCCATCTATAACAACATTACAAATTAAAAATTTTAATTTGTAATGTTGTTAGTCATGGATTTCCACTTTAATTACATTTATGTACATTATTTGATTTCATCATTGAATCTTTACCTTTATTGTGCAAATATTCTGCTAGTACAAGCATACACATTTTCCCCCGTAGACTTAGTAAATTGCAATTTATTTATGTTTATTATAATACCTGCATGTTACCATACCTATATTAGACAAATATCATGCTAATACATGTATAGTCATTTACCCATGGTACATTAATCTGGGTCAGTCACCATATGCTGTTTTATTCGATTGACCAAGCTTTTGGTTTGGAATAGAAAGAGAGAAAGTCACTGAAACTTTACAAATTATAAGTAAGCAGTAGTAACAAAACAGTTTTAATATGTACCAATAAGATCATTAAGTACCGCAATAATACAGCAGTCCGGGCTAATAACGAAGGGTTACCTGAGTTCCTGATCAAAGGGAAATTGTATTAAAATGTGAACCTGAACTGCTTTGTTATGGGTTCACATGTGCCAACCCCCCAGAAGAAGTATAAGCATAATTATTGCTAATATAAGTCGCAAGAAAAGGTCATTCAAGCATAAAAAGTTAGAGCAGTCTATATATTACATGCCATAATTACAGAAAACTATGAAAAACGTAAATTTTGCTACCTACTAGGATCTGCAGTTAAATTTATTTCACAAATCAGCTAAATTCATGCAGATTATTAGTTCGGAAACGAGATTAGACACAAAAGAAATTTATAAATTAATTTATGCATAACACTCACTTTTGCTAGGCTACTTGTCTACAATAACATTTGCAAGTAGTGGTTAAGTCCACAAATGATCATTGTTAAATTATCAACAACCTGCCATGCATGGTTCATCTCTTAGCAGAAGTCTGGTGCAACATGTTTTATGTTTAACAGTATCCCTCTCCTCTAACATTTTTAAATCATATAACATCCATCAGTCACATCGATACATCCCAGACATTTCTGTAATTGGCTTTTGGTTTTGAGAACGATATCTGGCAACCTTTATTTTTAATTTAGACTGGACTGCTATGTGTGTTTTATCAAATAGAATGAATCGATAGCAAGTGGTTTCACAATCAAGAACCCATCTGTTTTCTTGAAACTATTTGATGTAAAATTCATGCAAAAATTATCACATTTACAGTTACACACAAGGTGAATATTTATTAGTTTTTTTTTCTTTCTTTAATTTATTTGTGTAACAAAGACTTTTTATTTAAATATTTCAGGGAAGACTTACATTCTGTATAGTTGTATGTTTTGTTCAATATTTTCCTAACATGGTATGAGAAGTACATGTTATGGGCCTTATGGCAACCAAGAGTTTGTATTGCCTTTGCCACAACAAAAAGTGCATTGTATGTCTTGGTGGGGGTCCTGAGTGGCTACTACCACTGGTGGAACTGGCCAGAGCAGACTGAGTTCTATGTGGGGAGGAACAATGTCAAGTGGGAGCCACTGGTGGACCTGTGGAAGGTGCTGGTGCCACAAATGCAATTCAAATTGGTCCTTATGAAACAATTTGTAAAATCTCTATATAAGGATTCAACAGCCTTCATTTACCTTCAACACTTCTTCCCTAAGCTGTCTGAGGCAAAGGTCAAAGCTGATGTTTTTGTTTGACCACCAAAACTAGTAAGGAGAAAGCGGCTTGGAACAGCTTTGTCACGGTGGTTTAGGTCTTCCTGGGCAATCACAAGGTCAAAAACTATGTGGAGCATTTGTGAATCTGGTGAATAACTACAGCTGCCAAGGACAATAAAATGAGAACATGATGAGAAATTACATTTGGGGGCTGATTCATGAAAGTGATTTACAGTATAATCAAAAAAACTACTCTCTGCTAAATGTTACTTTAGTACAAATACATGTTAATTTTGATTCATAAAGTGTGACCTGCTATAGTATGCACCATTATAACACAAATTCAGATATAAGATGGTCATGGTGTGGCTCCCAAAAATTTAATTAACACATTTTTCTTGTATATGAAAAAAAATCTTTCTTAAAAGTACGAGAAAAAAGAACAAGTTTATTATTATTTTGGGGAGGAGATCACATATGAATAATGAAAGATCATCTTGGTATGGCTTCTGAAGTGTTAAAAGTGTATTTTTCTCGTACACTGAAAAATAATGTTTTCTTAATTAAAAGTACGAAAAATACAAAGTTTAATCAGGGATTTTGCAGGGCTGAACTTTATTGTTACATAAACAAACTCTTTGTCCATACTGAAAAACCAGCTTAATAGTGCATTGTTATATGATAATTTGCTTATGTTGACATATAGCATGAGTACTGTATGTTTTGAAATATCAGCATTTTTTAAAATTGACATTTCTTGTAGTGGAGATCAGCCAGACAAGGCAATATCTCATAACCTATCTTTTGTCCGATTTTTGGCCTCTCGCTAGCACTTAAAATATTTACATAGACTGACATTTGTGTGTGAATGGTAAGTAAAATTCCTCCCTTTTTTTCTCACTCAGAATTAAATCCATCAGAACACTCACATTTTCTGTAGTAATCCCTGTCATCAGATCAGACCAGAACACCTGTGTCTCTGTCATCAATTGACCCTTTCTTTAAATTTCTGATGCAAATATGGAAGGTACCATCAGTACACTACCACAAAAATAAAAAATAAATAATCAAAAACCAAAGATCTTGTCTATCCAGTAGGCAGGGAGGAACAGTTACAACAATTGAGCATACAATGGCCAATTCTTTTTTTTATAAAAAGTACCCATATAAAATAGTTTGCTGAATTTTCAAAGAAAACCAAACCTTTGAAGCACCTTTTGTTATGAAAACCTACTAAGCAAATGATGAAGAAAATCAGTCACAATCATTCAATATGGTTATTTGATGTTGCCACCACAATAAGAAACTGGCATTGGTTTGGTTCTCCGAAGCTGTCCTTTAGTGATGACTTCAATAATGGATGCACCCTTCATCAAAAAAGAAAGCTGACTAAAATCTTCACTAAAAACAAAGATTTGTTTTTCAAAGGAAGTCAGTTCCCAAATTAAAAAAAAGTGATGGAATTTGATTGATTGTTTCATTTTCCAATGTGAATGGAACACTGTTACTGTGCCATGAAGGTTCCTTTTTTACTGGAAAGCTACTGACAGCTGCTTAATATGCAAACTTTAACCAACTTGGGACATACTGAAAAGTAAATGTGCTTCATCATTGTTATGTGGCTGTGCTATTTGTTTCCACTGATATCAGACCTGTATGACCTGATATCAGACCTGTATGACCTGATATCAGACCTGTATGACCTGTTATCAGACCTGTATGACCTGATATCAGACCTGTATGACCTGTTATCAGACCTGTATGACCTGATATCAGACCTGTATGACCTGTGACAAACTGTTGAATATTTTAAATCTTTGTTTGTGCATATTTTTTATGGAATTACTGTGGATTCAATGTATGTGATGAGATTAACAGGTGAGTACACGGTGTTGATACTCCATTCATGCCATGATATCGGACATGTATATATAAACATTTTACACTTATATGTACCAATGCATGGTTCACTGAATAAATTAAAATATTTTAAATACCTTCTCTGATTTCACTACAGGTGTATTTCTTATTTAATATGTATCAAATTAAGGTAGTAACTCTGATTATGAAGCACACATTTTTGAACCCACATTTGTTACCCACCCCCAATCTCACACAGTTTTTGTTGTAACTGCATTATTTACTTCAGCTCACTGATCTGGTTGCTTATAACATGGTTCAGTCTATAACACGGTCAGGTTCTGTGGCTGCCAATTACTGTGTTCATGCGGAGCACACTGTATTTTTTTTTCTTCTTCTGACTTTATGTAAATTAAATGAAACAAATTCAACCATTTATGGAAAATAATAGCCATTTTCTATACTTGTTAGGCATAAGCAATTACAAAATAATACTTACTACCCAGGAACAAAAATGGTGCTAATTATTATTATTATTATTATTATATTTAATTTTTATGTATTTTCCTCATTGGTAGTGGAAAATGTGCTAACATGAAAAGTCAGTCAGAATGGCAGAAGGAGGAATTGAAGTTGACAACTATGAAGCAGGCAATCTTCAGGACCAAAATGATGAGGTAATGCCACGATAAAATGTAAATTAATGTAAAAGAAAATGAGATAATGCCACGATAAAATGTAAATTAATGTAAAAGAAAATGAGGTAATGCCACAATAAAATGTAAATGAATGTGAAAGAAAATGAGGTAATGCCACAATAAAATGTAAATTAATGTAAAAGAACTGTGTTAAATGATGAGGTAATGCCACAATAATATGTAAATGAATGTAAAAGAATGGTCTTTAATGATGAGGTAATGCCATGATAAAATGTAAATGAATGTAAAAGAATTGTGTTTAATGATGAGGTAATGTCACAATACAATGTAAATTAATGTAAAAGAATTGTGTTTAATGATGAGGTGATGCCACAATACAATGTAAATGAATCGTCTTTGATGATGAGGTAATGCCACAATAAAATGTAAATTAATGTAAAAGAATTGTGTTTAATGATGAGGTGATGCCACAATACAATGTAAATGAATCGTCTTTGATGATGAGGTAATGCCACAATAAAATGTAAATTAATGTAAAAGAATTGTGTTTAATGATGAGGTGATGCCACAATACAATGTAAATGAATCGTCTTTGATGATGAGGTAATGCCACAATAAAATGTAAATTAATGTAAAAGAACTGTGTTAAATGATGAGGTAATGCCACAATAATATGTAAATGAATGTAAAAGAATGGTCTTTAATGATGAGGTAATGCCATGATAAAATGTAAATGAATGTAAAAGAATTGTGTTTAATGATGAGGTAATGTCACAATACAATGTAAATTAATGTAAAAGAATTGTGTTTAATGATGAGGTGATGCCACAATACAATGTAAATGAATCGTCTTTGATGATGAGGTAATGCCACAATAAAATGTAAATTAATGTAAAAGAATTGTGTTTAATGATGAGGTGACGCCACAATACAATTTAAATGAATTGTCTTTAATGATGAGGTAATGCCATGATAAAATGTAAATGAATGTTAAAGAATTGTGTTAAATGATGAGGTAATGCCACAGTACAATGTAAATGAATGTAAAAGAATTGTGTTAAATGATGAGGTGATGCCACAGTACAATGTAAATGAATGTAAAAGAATTGTGTTCATAGAGAACATAACACTGTTGAGATAATTTTTGAAGTAGACTTTCTGTATTTTTCATTTGTAAAAACGATCGTGATTTAAAAAAGATGGATGTCAAGTATTTTATAGGAAAAACAAGACTAGCGATCCAATTTTGCAATGTTTATGTATGTTTCATAATAAATACTGACATTTTGTTTACAGAATATATTCTTGACTAATGATCATTTTGGTAGAAATGGCAAACTTGACATCTCATTGTGACATGGTGTTTTCTTCTTCATGGAACTGAATTTGATTCTGTTCTCATTATTAAATCAAAGGCACATTAAGATTTTCAGACATTCAGCAACAGCAGAAGATTTACATGAAGTTTCCAGAGTTTCCAGAATTTCTTTTTAAAAAGATGCATCTGCATGCACCCAATACTGAATTTGTGTTATATTTTTATTGTTATATTTTATAATTTATGTAGTATTTAGAAGTTATTATGGATGTACATTTTATTTAAATACATTTTATTAATTGCTGTAATTTTTCAACAGATTCTTGCCCTGATGGCCATTTTTGATGGTGATGATAATAATAGACTCCAGATTTTGACATCAGCATCTGATCAAGAACAAGATGGAGAAAAATATGGACAGTGCAATTCTTTACAGGTTTGGATATGATAATAACGACCCATTCATTTTTAAAAAAAGAAAACATTTACTGATTTCAGGAATCACTTTAAATTCTTGGGTAGCAAACTTTTGTGGTTTGGTTACAAGATACCATAATGAATATAAGACACTGGGACACTGTTCAAGTTGATACTCATAACTTGTTTGTGAAAAAAATATTTTTCATACCATATTAAAATTGACACATGAAATGATATTAATTTTCATATTGTATAGATTTTAAGACAGCAAACAACCTGTTTTTGAAATTTGATGATATCCAAATTCTAATGTTAGTGTTTCTGACTAAGTTGCTCCTAAGGGACTACAGACGTTACTCATAAATGGTATTGTTGTTAATTAGACTGCTACAAATCATTTGAAAATTTAATGTTTTTCACATTTTTATTCCATTTCCAATGCACATAAGTGTTTGTACATTGACAATCATTTGGCATTACCAGCAATGTATCAGATATACAATACAGTTATTTAGTATCACCAACAATGTATCAAATATACAATGCAAACATTTAGTATTACCAACAATGTATCAAATATTCAATACAATTATTTAGTATTACCAGCGATGTATTATATATACAATACAGTTATTTAGTATCACCAACAATGTATCAAATATACAATGCAAACATTTAGTATTACCAACAATGTATCAAATATTCAATACAATTATTTAGTATTACCAGCGATGTATCATATATACAATACAGTTATTAAGTATCACCAACAATGTATCAAATATACAATGCAAACATTTAGTATTACCAACAATGTATCAAATATTTAATACAATCATTTAGTATCACCAACAATGTATCAAATATACAATGCAAACATTTAGTATTACCAACATTGTATCAAATATTTAATACAATCATTTAGTATCACCAACAATGTATCAAATATACAATGCAAACATTTAGTATTACCAACATTGTATCAAATATTTAATACAATCATTTAGTATCACCAACAATGTATCAAATATACAATGCAAACATTTAGTATTAAGTATTAGTGCTTAGTGGAAAATTATGCCAGATGTGAAACAGGTGTAATTGAGACTGATGATCTAGCCCAAATCAACATGTTTCATAAAAATGCTAAGGTTGGAATTTCCCAGCATCAGAAATTGTTTGAATTTAAATACCACACATCAAAACCTGAGGGTAGGCATCTATAGACAATCATGCAATAATTCTATTTGTCAACAATCTGCAGTTAACCAAACTTTGTGGAGAGGTACTTGGGGTAAGGAAGAACTGTACTGATTTCAAACTCAAAGGTCAAGGCCACTGACTGAAAGAAGAGAAATGTTTTCCACACAATAACCCAAGCTTCCCCACTATCAACAGTTTGTAAACTTTATGAATGATTTACATTTAGGGTTCAAAAGCACCCTTTTAGTTTCTGGCACAAAAGGTGAAATGCCACCATCACTCTAACTGAAATAAAAATGGCTTCAGCACAGTAACTTGAGTTTTCCATGATCTTTTTTATTTACCAATCTTTGAAGATAGCTTGCACTTGAGTGGGGAATTACCCTATTGATTATGAACTCAAGGTCAAAGGTCATTGTCAATGTCATTCAAAGAATAAAATGGTTTTTCATTACACACTTCAACCAAACTTTGTGGATTTGTTGTAGTTGGGTACAGAAGAACCCTGTTTTTCGGGATGGGGGTAAAAGATTAATGATCAAGGTGGTTTTCACTTGTGTCTATTGAACAAAAGGTTGAACAAAAGGTTAGCATTTTCTTTTGCATTTATCTGCATAGATTTTGTATTTTAAAGTTATACTCCAGTTACATTCCAAGGGGCTGCATCACAAAATTACATTCCATAGTGTTACACTACTCCATAGTTACATTCCTAGTGGTTAGCATCAGTTACATTTTGGGGTGTTACAGCATAAAGTTACATCCCTATATGATGCATCAGAGTTATATTACAAAGTGTTATAACATAGGTACATTACAAGGTGTTACATCACAAAATTACATTCCATGGTGTTACACTCCATAGTTACATCCATAGTGGTTAGCATCAGTTACATACATGTATTGGGTGTTACAACATTAAGTTATATCCCTATATGATATATCAGAGGTATATTATAAGGTGTTATAACACAGTTACATTCCAAGGTGTTGCAGCCAAAAGTGACATTTTATATGTGTTGCATTTCAAAATTTACATTTCTAGATGTTACATCCATAAGTTACATCTAAGTTGTTATACCACAAAGTTACATTCCTAGGTGTTAGACCCCAAATTCATACCACTATTTATGACATGACATTAAACTAAAAAAAAAACTGAATAATTTTCTGACCAGTGAAGTCAGTTCATTAAGAGACATACATGATTATTCATAATAATTCTTTTTATTTAGATTGATGTACAAGTGAAATTAAAGGTCTCCTTTGTGAAAGTTGATGTCAGTTTTCCAGTGGAAGATGCAGAGAATAATCATCAGCCACAAGGACACACCTCCACAGAAGGGGTGACTCTAGCTAGATCAATATCAGGTTAATTTGATTCAAGATATTTATTGTCAAATAGATGTCAACATGTAATCAAGGGTTTTCAACAGGTAAACATTTATGATGATATGTTTTCAAACAGCTGATGTTTTATCATCAGATATTTCAGTTCCCATCAATATAATATAATAAGTGTTAAGCATTACAATTCTTTGTACATGGTATAGAGTAAGATATCACTATCAATACCAATGATCCAATGACCCAAATAATAATAAATTCACAGATTGGATTTACAGAGAAACGTTTCAAAAGTTTCATTACACCCTGTTCCTTTAAGTAGATACAGAATTGTCCTAAAAACAAACTTTCTGTCACTGTGCTTACAAGTTCAGGCAGTTGCTTCTTTCTTCATACATGTGAATCTCCCAAGTATTGTATTCCAGCCAATGTGTGAAATGTCCAGTCTCTTGTTTTCATGGGAAAAAGTTATAGTAGAAAATTTCATGGTATGGTGTTATACACTAATGCAATTTATTTATTAGTCCAAGCACCCCAATTCTTGCTATACATACAGCTTATAAAGTCATTTCTGACAATGCAAGGCTCAGTGACCTAGCGTAAGACACTCTGTCCTTTTCAGAAATTATCTGAAAAAGACAGAAGCAATAGCATGAATGACATATTGGATAAGAGGATTGAAAATTTCACAACAGACATTTTTTTATAAATTTTACAACACTGATGATTGTGTTGACTGTCTTGCACTAAATTTGTCACACCTCAGCTTTTGAAACAAGATGGTGAATAAAACTTTACTTTTGTCCATCTCTGTGTTGTCCACCACTTTTGTCAGTTCTGTTTCAAATCAGAAAATATCTTCAATCTTTTTATCAACATGCAGTTTAGGTTTTTAAAAAATCACCAGTTTGTCAGAATTTTCGATATTGAGGTAGTTTATATGCATATTCATTTGCTAACAGGATTGCATAAAAGATACTCAGGTACACAAATGAAATTTACTTAAATTTTTTGGTGACAAAACCACATGCAAAGTGAGCAAAGTTAGACAAATTAAATTTTGTGACTTTATTAGTAGTCATATATAGAGGACCTGATTAGATTTTCACACCGATATAGTAAATGTTAAATCTTTAAACATTTTTGTTTCACATTTTGATTATGGTCTTTCTTTTGCTTAAGATCAGCACAGTTAAGCAAAATGCCTGTATAGCTAGACCAGCTAGATTGATATGCATGTCTCTTTGTAATGTAGATGTCCTGTTATATTGTCTTGCTGTTTCACATTTTTTCATAAACTTTTCATATTTTTTTTCTTCATTTTGTACATACAACTTTTGTTATTCACTGGGTACATATACTATATATTTACATATATAGCTTTTGTTCTGCACTGGTGACGTGTACTATATATATATATATATATATATATATATATATATATATATATATATATATATATATATATATATATATATATTACACAACTTTTTTTCTGCACCGGGGACATATACTATATATTTACATATACAGCTTTTCTCCTGCACTGGGGATATATATGTTGTGAAAGCACAGAAATTAGATCTTCTTTTAGACACTTATCATGTTTTCTTCCTTAAAAACAAAAGGTTTATTCACAAAATGTCAACATTGTGCATCCTTTTTATCTAAAAAATATAACTTCAAAAGAAAGTGTCTTTATTGCTAAGGATGGTGGTATATATGGGAACCAAATGATATTTCATTACAAATGGTGGAGTGTAAGTGTCCAATCACTATCAAAGTAGAGGTCAATATACAGTCTGACCCCACTTTAACAGGATGTCTGTGGTCCATCAAATCCAACCATGTACTGAATTGTGTTATTGCCAACCAAGTCAGTTAGCATATGACAATTATACATATAAACAAAACTTCCAGATGGGTGTGGGGTGGGGAGATAAAACAGCAAGATGCCCCAGTGCTAGACATCACTACAAACTGCCTCACTGCAGACATAGCGATATGACTGAAATTTTTTTAAAGCTATGTTAAAAATCCTAATCAAACAACCATACAACCATACATACATACAACCATACATCCATCCATCCATCCATACAACCATACATACATAAATACACGTACATACAAAAAGTCATACATACATACATACATACATACATACATACATACATACATACATACATACATACATACATACATACATACATACATGGTAGTCCTCATTTGACCTATATCCCATTGTCAACAAACACATGTCACTCAACAATTCACTACAATGTTGCTGCCATCAGCACATGGCTATTATTGTTTACATGTTATATATACATTTACTCAAATTAGCTATTGGTCAGCTGGAGACAGCTATCATCTTGCTAAAGCTACCCAGGGGATGAGGCTATTCATTGGAAAATGCAAACATTAACAAATTAAAATTTTTAACACCTTCAGTTAACTTGATGATCAGATATCATGTTTTCAAAAGAAAGGGAATTTAATTTGTGTGTTTGCCACATTTGGTAGCAATCTTGAGCATAAATGAGTTTCATGCAAAAAGAATACTTTCGTGGTACAATAAACATCTTCCAGTCACCTTGGAAAATGCAGCAGTCCATCAGATTCCATTTTAAGTTCAGGGCTGACTTCATTTAATAAAAGGAGCTTTGTCTTTATTGAAGTTTTGTTGTCTGATTGCATTGATGAAGGGTGTATGTGTTGCTAAAGTCACCGCTAAAGGACCACTTTTGGAAGACTGAACAGATGCCCTTCTGTTTTTATGGTGGCAATATCAATATTTGTGGAACACTGATTGAAACTGAATTTTTTTCATTTGCTTAGTATTTATACAGATTGATCGTTGCTTCAAAGTTATACAGTTTTCTTTGAAGTTTCAGCAAAACTTTTTCTGGAATGGGTACATTAAAAAGATATCATTCATCATTTGATCAATTGTAGTAGATCCTGTTTCTGTCTCCAAAGGTTGGTCAGTTGTAGCTAGTCCAGTGGCATGACTATTTGAGTGTATATGTATCACAGCATACAGTACTCAGGACAGATGTCATCGTAAGTGGACTATGAGATAACAATATACTGTTAAAGATCGTTGTGTCTGTAACAATATATTCCAGTGCATATTATATCCAAGTTTGCAGCTTCCTTTTATGGTGGCTTTTAATTTCTCTCTAAAAACCCAAAACTGTATATAATAATTTAAACAATAATGTTGTCGCAAAAAAATCACGAGATATATATTATAACCAATAAGGAAAAAAAAAATTTTGTACGAGAAAGATAAATGAATACGAAATTTCTGGAGCCACACCACAATTGTTGTACATTTATAATTCATATATGATCTATTCTCCAAAATGATAGTAAACATAATATGTGTTATAGTTTGTACCTTGAAGAAGAAAATAAAATTTTGTAATGTACAAGAAAAATACATGTTCGTGAAATTGTAGTAGCCATGCCACAATAGTGTTTTATCTGAATTTGTGTTATTACAGAACATGCTAAAGTGAGATCAAACTATAGGAATATATATTCATACATATTTCTGTTTCTTAGTATTTCTGCCAACATTGTGTCATCACTTATTGTATCCAGAGCAGAAGGCATTTTTTCAGTGAATTTTGTTTTTCTGAGTATACTCAAATTTTCTTATTTAACTCACTTTACCAAACTGATATGTTCAAGCAATATTTTACAGACATCGAGGGTTATTTTGCCCCTCTAGTCAAATGCCTGAGTGATGATAATAAGTAAATGAAAAGTGTGTACAATCAGATTTAAGGATAACAATATCATTTTAATCTCCACCACACTAGGTGTCCTTGTGTTGTATGGTATTTGTGCCATGCATATTAAAGACTTGATTTAGAACTTTTAATGTCTTTAGAAAATCTGACATTTTTCTCAGAATGTTTATAAATTGCTGTTTAAAAGTTTTAAAAATTATGACAATAATATGAAGATATTTTTCAAATGTAGACACATACGTTGAACACATGATGACTTTCTATTAAAGGGCAGAGACTCCTGTGGTCATTTGAGGCCGAATACTTAACCCCTTTGACCCTTCATCTGACCCTACCATCCAGCTACCCTTCCACAGATCCACCTATATTTGCCTTATATTGTCCCTGGCTGTCTTCACGGCAACTTGCCACTCTGTGTCATGAACTGGACTGTCTTTGGGAGGAAGGAGGCGGAATGCCTATACTCTACTCCTGGATTGACTGGCTACAGGAAAAGACACTCAGGTAAAGAATATCAGCCAAAATACATTATAAAGTGAAACCATTCTAAAATACAATGCTTTTGGTGAACAGTGAAGCAAATATTGTCAGTGTATCCTAATAACTATACAAGACTGGCATGGGGGAATAACTGAAGACTTCAAAGACATAGTTGCCAACTTGATGTATATTAAATGAGAAATATTTAAAAAGAATTACTTACTGAATATACTCGCGTACAAGCCCGTTTGCGTATAAGCCGACCCCCCCACCAAACTGAATCAGTAAAACTGTTATAAAGTGCATGACCTGCGTATAAGCCGACCCATAATTTCTAGACTACCTGTACATCACAAGATGCACAAAGTGAGTTCTGAATACATTTATTTAGGCAAATCACATTATTAAATAAAATGAAAGTAAGAAAGATAATTTATATGTTGAAATAAAAACAATTCTAAAGTGTTAAGTCTTAATGGAAATTTAATTAATCCTCATTCTAAAATCATGAATTATAAAAGTTCAATTACTTTTAGAATCCTTTAAAATCGGGCTCTGTATCAGACTCGCCAAACATTTCATGAAACTCGGCTTCTGTTACGGGCGTGCTTTCATCATATACGTCGTCATTGTCATAATGGTCATCCGATATCCGGTTCTTAAATCGAGAGCACCAGCTGGCAGATGCAACAAATTTTGAATCTGCCAACTTATATTTATTATTTTTGCCATCTGCATAGCACGTAGATGAATTGCCACCATTCCTGTACTTGCTTCTCATTCACAAAAATTTGCATGCTGCAGCAGTTATTTGCTTCTGCATATTCAATAATGTTAAGTTTGAATGCTTCATCATATGCAAAACGCTTTCTTTTACTTTCTATACTACTCATGTTATCCGATTGAATTGAATATAAACTTCTAAAGAGATTAAACTGAAATAATTTCTTATATTGGTAGTGAAATATTTATATACCTTATCCTGTAATTATTTCCACAGTTGATTATCAATTTGTATTTGATAATTATTTATCATTGTTGTTTATTTGTGTGTTTTATAAACTACTGGTAGTGTGATTCAATTGATCAAAATATGACTGGTTTCAGCGTGGACATGATTCAAGTATTGTGACAGTTGATAACTTTGAGCAGAAACCATGTCCACTACCATATCTCAGTAAACGATACATCTGAGAGTCGGCATATTTTAGTAAAGTCATTTGCATTGTGCAACAAAAAAATCCCCTATTATCCCCGAGGCATTTACCACAGATTAAGCATATGGTAGCTATTGTGCAACACTTTACCGTTGAGAAACCACTTTGCTTTACAAGCAACGAATCAACAGTAGTATATAAACTGTGTCTGCCTATTACGTCTAAAACGCCTATCAAAGAAATCCAACAAATTATATTGTTTTACAATTATTCACACTGACTCGTATATTGCAATGTTATTTACCCTTCCTAAGCGTGCGCACAACAAACCCCAATGGAACCTCTCGCTATTATTTCTTTAAGACTATCGTACCTGTATTTCTACTCTCGATCAAAATGTTTGTCGTATATACCTTCAGTATCGTAATTCTTTTATTTTTTTTACGTAGATTCTTTTCACATTTACACTGAAATAGGCTAGCGTGCATTTCTACGAAACCATAGAGTTTAATTATTACTGATTAGCTGAGGGTTAAATACTTGACTAGAGATTATTAATATGGCTGTTCTTTTGGAAAATACATGTATTTCCGTAGTTCAAATAACACGTATGGCTGTATACCTTCAGTATCGTAATTCTTTTATTTTTTTACGTAGATTATTTTCATATTTACACTGAAATAAACTAGCGTGCATTTCTTCAAAACTGTAGAGTTTGATGATTACTGATTAGCTGAGGGTTAAATACTTGAATAGAGATTACTAATATGGAGGTTCTTTTGGAAAATACACGTATTCGCGTGGTTCAAATAACACGTATGGCTGTATTTTCTGGTGGATGGACATCTGTCAAATAGATGTCAAGTACTTTAAAACATGTTTTTCATTCATTATCCTACCACTTATGTTAGAAAAAAAAATATTTGTTTTACTTCACGACAGGACAAATCTTATCAGCTATTTGGCATCATTAGGCATGTGATCTCATATTCGGCGATCGACGGAAACAATAAATACTGGAAATCGAGGGGAGAAAGCATTATAAATTTCAGATTTGGAACTTGACCCGCAGATAAGCTGACCCCCCTTCTTCAAGGCCTTATTTTTTTCCTAAATTTCTCGGCTTATACGTGAGTATATATGGTATACTCACCAGTTGAGCTCATGGACTCGATAATAATAATTCCGTAAAAAATTTGTATGAACCAACTTCAAGCACTGGACATAATTTGAAACTTCATCAAAATCAAACCAATTCAGTTATTAAAATTGCAGCTCATGCTAAAATGTGAAAGATTATATCTAATTATCCATGGTTTTGAGAATGCTAAACCTGTTAAATTCAACAGTTTCAAAACTTTTTTACCTGACAAACATCTTTGCATACCTGCAAACTTGACTGACATGGTGTTGATTCAACAGTTTTGTCCAAATATTGTTGAAGTGTGAATTTCAGTACTTGGCAATAATTATTGTGTATCCCTAGTGTTTCATCAATAATTGTACTTAAAGTGGTAGCTCTCGTGTTGTACAGTGGACTAAAGCTGTATGCACAAAATGAGACATGCTTTCACAAAGAATTAATGTTTACATTAGAATGAAGAATCAGTTTGAATGAGTGTTAAATCAGATTTTCATAATCACCATTCTTCTCAATAATTTGCATGCTGATAACTCGTAAACCATCTTAAAGCAGAGGGTAAGTCATGGATCTATGTTTTTACTAGAAATTGTTTGGTAAAAATTGGTAAAAGAAACTTGATATTGCTCATTTTATCATCAAAGCAGTGGTTAGTACCCAAAAATTTCAATCAACATAATGAATTTCTCAACTTTTAATAAGAAATCTTTTATTTGCTACACTGTAAATAACATTATTTAATGAAATAATGATCTTCGTTAATGCCACAAATGATTACTGGTGGCAACACTAATACAATAAATTCCAAATAAGTTTTGTCAAGGGAAATTAAGGTTTTAGTTCATCTTTTAATTCAGTTTCAGTCTAATAAATAAGAAATGCATTATGCCCTCTTGCATTCAGATGTAAAAAAATGTCAATCTACCATCACAGCTATGTCGAAAAGAGATTTTTGGTGAAAACCTAATTAAGTGCCAACTGCATTTTCATCTCCAGTTTACAGGAGTATTTGTTGTATTGTTACACTGAGTTAAATGTTGGTTTGCTTTATATGATCACATTAAATAACAACCTTTATATTAAATCAAATAAAATGGGTGGAATTAGGAAAGAGTTCACATGTATGTAAATCCTACCTGAAGAAGACCTTGCATTCATGGTCGTCCATCAGGTTTCAGTAGATAATAAACATTATTATGAAGTAAGATAATTAATATTTAAAATCATTAAGTCATATATATCTTCAGTGAAGTCCAACTATTTATGTCATACTTGAACAATTGAAAATGTAATTTGGATGAATAAACAGTTGCCATCTAAGGATATTTGCATAAAATCTTTACATAAATTATTTTGTATATATGCCAGCCACAAGGCAGAGCATATCGTGTATCACATTGTCTGTTCATTTCTCCATTGTGGTTTTGATACCATAACTGTTGTCCTAGGTTACATATATCAAAGGGGCCCCTAGTGGTCAAGTGGTCTAAAATGGTCTCCATTATGGATCACTGCCGTCTCACCTCTGTCTGCATGGGTTCGAGTGTCAGATTTGGCAAATGCGGGTATGTGAGAAAGCTTGCCAGTAGCTTCTCGTGGGTCACTTTTTCTTTCCAGGGTTTCCCCGGGTTCTTCCTCCACCATTAATGCTGCCACCATATATAGCCTATATTGAGATGAAAAATGGCATTAAACCCTACAACAACTACAACAACAACATATATCAAACATTGTAAAGGTCCTACACATGGGAAAAAACCTATCAGTTTTAATGACTAAATATCAAATGTTAAGGTCACAGCAGTTTTAGGAATTAAAGTAGTTTCTGCACAATAGCTTTACTTCCACATTAAGTTTGCTACCAAACTTTGTTGTATGGCTTGTACTTGGGGTTAAATAAGATGCACCACAGTTTTGCAATTGAATCAATAACAGTTACGGACATGGTGATTCAAGTAAGAAAACAATGATTTCCACACTGTAAGATCAAATCTAGAGCACAGACCACCTTTACTAAATATTGAAATTCCTTTAAATGACTTATCAAAACCCACTCAGCAGAACTTGACCAAGTTTGTTAGAAACTCTCCTGGCATAAGGTCAATCTATTATCAAATAATGTTGACACTTACTGAAATTGGAAAACCTTTCAACGATTTCATCTCAGGCACTGCTAAACAAAATTTAACCCATTTTGTCAGCGAGCATTCTGGCATAGATAAAGGGTTTCCAAAGTTTGTTAAACTGGTGGTGAGTTGCTTTCAATTCTGTCCTTCATTGATGAAATTGATACAGTCCTAAATATGATGTCTCCAAAATGGGAGAAAACATACTGGCATGAAGATTTTCCAGTTTTATACAGCCAATACAGATCTACCATCAAATATCTCTGTTGTTACTAAAAGTAGAATAAAACCAGTATACTTTTTCTTCTTCAAAGAAACTTTTAAATAACCATTTCATCCAACATCCTTTGAACTATAATTTACCAAATTTGAGAGAGCATTCTGGGAAAAATTACTTGTATATGATATTTGTACACATAAAACCATTTCACCACCAAAGAAAGTAGAAAAAAAACTTATACTACTTTATAAAAACAAAAGCCTGCTAACAGAATTTGAGCAATTTTGTTGCAAATCATTCTGGCATAGGGTCCTTTCAAATATTGGACAGATAGAAATATTCAGTCATTAGATATGGATGAAGATAAAAAAAAGAATCAATGACACCTTGAAAACATCAACAACATTAAAAAGGGCAAAGTTTCTTGGCTAACTACACTTGCCTTTTGCTGTTTGATAGCTGTCAGCCAAATAAGTGATTCCACTTGGACCTTTTGTTTATTGTACAAATATAATTTCTTTTCAGTTGCCTTGGAATTGAACACAGTCTATGCATATCAGTTGACACATTTGATGAGGATGTAGATGATCCAAGAGTCCATAATGAATCACTGGATATCAATGAAATTATCACCATGCTTCTCAGGTAATAGTGCACATTGCATATCTTGCCCAAAATGCAGCCAATACATCGATTTCCTTACTCAGAAGGTGGATATTCATTTGTCTGTGAAGCCAATAAATCGATTTCCTTACTCAGAAGGTGGATATCGATTTGTCTGTGAAGCTAATAAATCGATTTCCTTACTCAGAAGTTGGATATCCATTTGTCTGTGAAGCCAATAAATCGATTTCCTTACTCAGAAGCTGGATATCCATTTGTCTGTGAAGCTAATAAATCGATTTCCTTACCCAGAAGCTGGATATCCATTTGTCTTTGAATCTAATAAATCGATTTCCTTACTCAGAAGCTGGATATCCATTTGTCTGGGAAGCCAATAAATCAATTTCCTTACTCAGAAACTGAATATCTATTTGTCTGTGAAGCCAATAAATCGATTTCCTTACTCAAAAGCTGGATATCCATTTGTCTGTGAAGCCAATAAATCGATTTCCTTACTCAGAAGCTGGATATCCATTAGTCTGTGAAGCCAATAAATCGATTTCCTTACTCAGAAGCTGGATATCCATTTGTCTGTGAAGCCATACAGTTATGAATCTGTCCATTAATTCATTTTTTAATCCAGCAACCCATAGATTAATGTATCTTTCTTATCATCACACTTGACATCCATTCCTGTCTTCATCTACTTGCTCTATTGTTTGTTTTAAATCTTTTTTTACATATATAATGATAACTCAATAGCCTTTCCTATAACCCATTAGATTTGGATTTGTGTTGTTTGCAGTTGGATTCAGTGTATATCAAAGTACATGTATATATTTGGCATATGATAAGTGCAAGCAGAACAATTTTGTTATATTGTTTGTAAGTCTGGCTGTGTCAACCACGTTGGATGTCTTGAAAGGGATCACTGTGTCTTTGTGCCTAATTTCAATGGGCAATTCATTCCACACTGCTGGGCCCTAGTATGCAAAAGAAAGTTGTCCATATGACTTCATTTTCATAATGAGAATAATGAGTTTATAATTGTCAGAAGAGGAGCATATGTATCATGTTGGTGTATACACATGGGTGAGACCAGATAGGTATGATTATGATGCACAGATTTTCAGTCACTGAGTACGCCTTTCGCTTGATTCCTTTACTCTCCATGGTCACATTTACAAATGATTCAGATACTTTACTGATTAGTATATACTTTAATGATGTTAAGTACATAAAAATGTGAAATCATTTTTGATTGGTCAAATAAAGTGAATTTTGAGAATGGTATTGACCACAAAAACTTATGCCCTGATTTGTATGCCTTTTAATTTTTTTGTTGTACCTCTCTTGCTTGATTCGATACAAAAGACATATTCAGAGTGATAAAACAGCACAGGTCTCTTTTAATTGATTATTTTAATGCAACAAACATTTCGCCAAGTTGTTGTTCAAAACAAAGCCGGCAGGTAATTAGGTTCTCACGGAAGTACTCACTGGTTTCGATGTGACAGTTGATTGACTCTTTTTATGTTTTCATAGAAAAGAATATATTGCAGTTATAATGTTTACACTGAAACGGAAAAAAAGGATTAGAATGTGACTTTCATGATGCAAGACATTTGATTGGTGTTTATTTCATTATCTGTTGCCACCTGTTAGCATTTACCAGACGTTTTCATTGATCGCTATTTCACCAGACTGTTTATTTACAGTGTATTGATGATTATGTATCAGCAAATAAACCCTTACATAATAAATTATATCTGATTTAGAATTTGCAAATTTCACAATACAGAATCTATCTCTATGGGTATATATTTAAAATATATTTTTATTGGAAAAAATCTGGATCCACAATGGACACCGCATTATAAGCGGGTTCATGAATTATCAGGGTTCGAGTTTTCGAGGGAGTGGTGTAATATAAATTAAATATACAAAACAAATATCCAGCTTGAAAATGACCCCACCAAAGACCTGATGGCCTAGTCCGATAAATCAGCTTTCCATATCTGTGTTTATACTGGTTGGTAATATGTCGGTCTGATGCCAGCTGTTCATTAAAATGTGTAATTTTGCAAATCACATTTTGGAACAAACCTACATACACTTTAAACACACACTGGTAATTGGTAACAGCTATATCTAGTGAAAAATTCAAAATGACCACATGACAGTGTATTGTGCTGTTCCAGGTGGATTTATTAGTCAACATACATAGGATATACTCTGAAAATATAATATACATGTAATACAAAGGAACCCTTCAGCTGATGGTAGCTATACAGCTTCAAGAAATACCTGTAAGTATATAAGTAAATAAAATATACACCAGTGTTTGCAGCCAAGATTGACTGCAGACTTGTGCAGGTTTTAAAGATTAGGCAATATCAGCCCCATAAACCCAATATTATCACAGGTGAGGGGCTAATTTATTGGCCTGCTGATAGCCTTCCCTGATATAATTTATTTTCTATCACCAATCACCCAAGTTCTACATTTGCTTTATCTTTATTTATTTTGCAGTAAAGATTTCTTAAAGAATATACTAAATGATGTAACTTGACAAAATTGTCTATTTCATGCAGGTATGACAGACATCAAAGGAATCTGGCTTTTCAGAAGACTATACATGAATGTGGGGTATGTTTAGAGAAATATTTGGGCTCACATTTCTACACCATACCCCACTGTAACCATCACATATGCCATGATTGCATGAAAGCCAGTTGTGAACTCCATGTCAGGGAGGGAACTGTCCTAGACCTACAGTGAGTGCTTGCAACACACAATGTGTCCAATGATATTTCTTTAATTTGTATATTTATTCTATAATAATTTGACTCGCCCATCACTCATTATTCACTTGCCCTCCAATCAATATTGTTCTTCCTTTTCCTTCTTCATCTACTTGAATTTTCTGTAAGTTCTTCCTTTTCCTTCTTCATCTACTTGAATTTTCTGTAATTTATTTAATATGACATATCCTACAATATCTTATAACAAGATGTATTGACAGGCCTGGAATAGAGAACTAGCATGTAATGAATGTTTGTACAATTTTTTGGAGAGTTTTTTTTTTATTTCCTCAAAAACCAAAAAGCACCTGTATTGCATTATGAACAGGTGTGCAACAAGGAGAATTGTAATTGATATTATTAAGCTGGAAATTATTTTCTTCCAGGACATGTTTTGATCAGTTTACAGATATCTTTAATTTATAGTTTGCTGATAGTAGTATTGTTGTCAAGAAAATATTTACATGTTTAGACTGTATGTAATACATTGTATACCTAAATTGTTTCATCAAGGATATTAGGAGTAAATTTTAAAAATGTATTGAATATGGTTTTTCAGATTTTTATTAAAATCAGTATTTTTTTTTAAATAAGAAGGAAGTAATTTCATTAAAGGTTGCAAAACTATATATTGTCAAGCCTACCCTGTTGGAAACTTGACGGCTTGACAGAGTGTCTTTAATATTAGCGAATATTTTTCAGTGTTTCATCATTTCAGGTGTCCTAACTTTAAGTGTAAAAGCAGCATCCCACCATACATTATTCAGAATGTATTGACTCCACAGGAATTCCACAGATATGAAACACTCTCACTCCAGGTAATTTTATGAAAGACACAATGAATTGAAATTAAGTACATGCATTTCATTTGACTGCATTTCATTTCATCTGTTCTTGAAAAGCTGGAGACATGACATTTGTATTTCCATCCATCTGCCAATCACATTTTCCTTCCCACCCTATGCCTTTGATACTATCTAAGATAAGTTGATGAAGATTTTGTATACTGAAATATCATAACTAGAGGGTGTTACCTACCATATTTAGAATTCTTATCTGAAGGTTAAGGCAGGAGGGATGGGCTTTGGGTGCCCAAGTTGGCTGAGATTCTTGACATTATAGAACACTAAACATATCTCACCTCTGTCCAAACATATCTCACCTCTGTCCAAACATATCTCACTTCTGTCCAAACATATCTCACTTCTGTCTAAACATATCTCACCTCTGTCTAAACATATCTCACCTCTGTCCAAACATATCTCACTTCTTTCCAAACATATCTCACTTCTGTCCAAACATATGTCACTTCTGTCCAAACATATGTTGCCTAAGGTAGCTAAACTTCCAGGTAAGTATAATAACTATGAAGGTTTATTTCAATGATGTGCACATGTATTGATAACAAAAAAAACTGCTGTCAGACTTATCAGGTAACTCATTCATTAATGATTATCTTTCTTTCTGTATTCAAAAACCCTTTTGACAAAACTATACAACTGTGCACAAATTTTGACTTCTAAGTAGAAGTGGATATAGAATGCATTTTCATGATGAATTATGCTAAACAATATTTTTTAAAGAAACACTCTGTTTCACTTACTGTGATCTTGATTAAAACAATCTCCTGTTTAAAATGAAATAGTTTCTTTTTAAAGTATACTGACTGATAATAATATATTTGAATAACATTATTATGCTGCAAGCTGAGCTCTTACAAGCTAAAAATGATGTTCATCATTTTCTTTTGTTATTTGACTTGTTTAGCTTCAGAAGTCTGAAAATGATTTCTATTTTGGCTGAGGCACATGTGGTCTCCTCAAGGATAGTGCGATTATCACCATATCCCATCAGTCACCAGTTACTAACAATCATTCCTGGTCAGCATGCTGTTACAGGAAGCCTCAAAAATGCCTTTTCACAAATTTGAATTACCTGTACCATTCTAAGTTTTTATTACCTCAGGAAAGTGAGTAGATAATTTAGCATTTCATTAATGTTTATCATATAAGAAGTCAATCAGCATCATTTTTATGTCTTCCCTGTGGTCTGTAATACATACAGTTCATCTTAAGTGCCTTCCCAGTGGTCTGTAATACATACAGTTCATCTTAAATGCCTTCCCAGTGGTCTGTAATACATACAGTTCATCTTAAATGCCTTCCTAGTGGTCTGTAATACATACAGTTCATCTTAAGTGCCTTCCCAGTGGTCTGTAATACATAGTTAATCTTAAATGCCTTCCCAGTGGTCAGTAAATACATACAGTTCATCTTAAATGCCTTCCCAGTGGTTTGTAATACTTACAGTTCATCTTAAATGCCTTCCCAGTGGTTTGTAATACATACAGTTCATCTTAAATGCCTTCCCAGTGGTCTGTAATACTTACAGTTCATCTTAAATGCCTTCCCAGTGGTCTGTAATACTAACAGTTCATCTGAAATGCCTTCCCAGTGGTCTGTAATACATACAGTACATCTTAAGTGCCTTCCCAGTGGTCTGTAATATATACAGTTCATCTTAAATGCCTTTCTAGTGGTCTGTAAATACTTACATTTCATTGTAAATGCCTTCCCACTGGTCAGTAAATACATACAGTTCATCTTAAATGCCTTCCTAGTGGTCTGTAATACATACAGTTCATCATAAATGCCTTCCCAATGGTCTGTAATACTTACAGTTCATCTTAAATGCCTTCCCAATGGTCTGTAATACATACAGTTCATCTTAAGTTCCTTCCCAGTGGTCTGTAATACTAACAGTGCATCTTAAGTGCCTTCCTAGTGGTCTGTAATACATACAGTTCATCTTAAATGCCTTCCTTGTAGTCTAGAATACTTACAGTTCATCTTAATACCTTACCCTCTATTCTGTGATACTTAAAATTAGTCTTAAATTCCTTCCTTTTAGTCTATAATACTTACAGTTCATCCTAAACGCCTTCCTAGTGGTCTGTAATACTTACAGTTCATCTTAATACCTTACCCTCTATTCTGTAATACTTAAAATTAGTCTTAAATTCCTTCCTTGTAGTCTATAATACTTATAGTTCATCTTAAATACTTTCTAGTGAGCTATAATACTCACAATTCATTTAATTGCCTGCCCTACCCTATGGTCTGTAGTACTTACCATTCATATTAATTGCTTTCCCTGTGGTCTATAGTACTGTACTTGACTGCCCATTGTTGTCATCTTAAAAATCTTTTTATCCATTTTCATCCTGAATGACTTTGTATGGTTTATTAACAGCAACACATTTTTTCTGTAAGAGACATTTTTCTATACCTAGCCATTCAGACTTAACAATAGGGTCATTGTATACCCTCATTAAATTCTATTATAGCTACCCTTCCTGACTTAATGTTTGTTTTAACATGGTTGAAGCATTAATTATGATTTGAAATCCTCATAAAATGGCTTCTAAGGCATTCTTTAATATGTTGTTAATACTTCTTCTATTGAACAAAGTTATATCAGAAGGGTATTTTATTTAAAAGCTTAGGGTATTTTATTTAAAAGGGTATTTTATTTAAAGCACTTCCAGTAATATATAACAGGTCCTCATTAAACATGGTGACAGTATTGCAGGGCCAAACCAGTCTTGTGCCCAGGGTCCAGGGGCTACCAGAATGATCGGTCTGGGGCTATTATATATTACTGTCAGGTAGCCTAATGGGTTACTATGTCCAACCTTAGCTTCGAAATACTTTACAAAGGTTTGGTTTGGTATTCAATAGCATAGCTACACAAGTAGGTTGTTTAGTGTGTCTGAGTATAGTGCCCTGCCCAAGGACACACCACTCTGACTTTCATCTGTAACGGCTAATGAGCAAGATACAACAGATGGGTATGAATCAATTGTTATCAAACTCAGTTTTTGTGATATGTCTTAGGAAAATCTTAAATGATGGCAATTCCAAAATTTGTATCATAATAGACTCAGAATACATTAATTCAGCAAAATATTAGGTATGGATTTAACATTTACCTGTATCCTGAGATTAACAGATGAGGACTCAATGATTTTATATGCATACTTTGTATATTAAGTTCAAAGACCATGACTAAAGATATTTGTATTGGACATAATTTGTAAGAACATGTCAACTCAAACATAAATAAAATATTATTGCTATCAAATATGTTGTTTTTGTTTCTCAAAAATATTTTATATTGTTTCAGTACTCAGCAGTTAAAAATAACAAAATAAGGGAAGACAAGGACTCATTCTTGTGAAAATCTACAATTTGATTTCTATTGTGTCAGCCTTTCTAGGGTGTATCATTAGAAATAAGGGAAGACGTGGACTCATTCTTGTGAAAATCTACAATTTGATTTCTATTGTGTCAGCCTTTCTAGGGTGTATTATTAGATGTTAATGCCTAAAATGTTGATGCCTAATATGTTAATGCCTAAAATGTTGATGCTTAAAATGTTTATGCATTATATGTTAATGCCTAAAATGTTGATGCCTAAAAGCATTGGAACTTGTTTAATGTATTAAATTGTATTACAGCACTAAATCAGACTTTAAAGTTTTGTTTCATTTGTACTTGCAATGTTTTGGGGAGGGATTACTAAAATTAACTTGCAGATGTTTACAATTCACTTTTATTTGATGATGAGAAAATATTTGCTCTTCTCAAAATGAAATAGTAGCACCTTTCAGCGTGCAACCTGGATAAAATGAAATAATATTCCTACTTTCCATGATGCCAGATTAATGTGAATTCACTATTTTTATCAGGTACCAATTTTAGTGGATTTCCTGTTTGTTATAAATAATGAATTTGAAGACCCACCTTACAGCGATCCTTCTGTGGCTGCACTAGGATGGCCCTTCACTAAAATTCATGATTTAAGAAGTGATAAAAATATCATTTACCGGTATTGGCAAAAACCATGAAAGTAACTGAACTTGTGTTGTCTGGGTTGGGGAGTATTCAATCTACATTGCATAGTGCAACACTGACATGTTCATTCTAGGTAACTGGTAAGTCTTGAGTCAATATCTTTGTTGGTTAGTTGAGCTGCATCATATACATTGGCAAATCTATCACTTTTCAGAAAGGCCTGGAAGTGATGAGAGACATAGTATGGTGTCCACGCTGTAAAAATCCTGTGATCATGGAACCGGAAAAGCAGCTTTCACTAGCTTGCTGTACAGTTTGTACATATTCCTTTTGTACAGATTGCTTAGAATCATGGCATCAGGTATAATATTACATGTAAAGAAGGTGTATACTCATGCTGGTGTAAAGTCTTTCTGTGTATAGTTCACTGATACATATACATATTCACATTCAAGATATCTCTGTTTTTTTCTTGATAGAATGCCTGCAATAATAGCACCAAATACACTTAACGTTAAATTATGGGCAATCCTACACTAAGGCTGATACAGAATATTTCCTAACATAATTTATTGATAAATTTTTAGATTGCTGCTCAACCGGGGCCCAGAGTGGCAGAGTGGTCTAAAGCGCTCTCCGTTACGGATCACTGCCATCTCATCTCTGTCTGCATGGGTTCGAGTCTAAGATTCGGCTAATGTAGTTATGTTAGAAAGCTTGCCAGTAGCTTCTCGTGGGTCGGTGGTTCTTTCTGGAGGTTTTCCAGGGTTTTTCCTCCATCAATAATACTAGCCGCCATATATAGCCTATCGTGTGCTGAAAAATGGTGTTAAACCCTACAACAACAACAACTGCTGCTCAACCTCTATTTGCCTTTTCTGTACAGAGTGCTTAGAATATTGGCATAAGAGCACACTGCAAGCTGAGTTGGTATGCCATCCTTCAATCCTGCTAGTGTAGAGTGTTTTCAGATTCAATTTAATAGTATATTTTTGCTCTGCAAATTTGCTTGTCCTAATGTGGTACAAAGTTATTGTAATTCTTTATGTCCAATACATTACATAGTGGATGGACAATACAGTTTTTGTGTTCAGTCATTTAGAGTATTGCAAGTTGTACAGTTGTTTATATTTTTTGTTCTTCATGCTGTACATTCTTCTGAATGCTGAAAATCCTTGCATTAGTTACAATATATGCTGTTTAACTGTGCTGACAACAATGCATTCATTGCTAACAAAGAGTATTCCTGGATGCTGTTCAATAATGGATTGCATATGTTCACTGTAATATATTTTTGCTCTACTCATGGTAGTACATGCAATGAATATAGACCATCATTCAGTCAATTTGCATACTTTAACATTTAAGTTCAGTTGAAATCTGTAGCAAATATATTAGTTTTAACATGAATACAAATCGTGGTTTTAGACATTCAGTTGCTAAAGGTATTAATAATCCTAGGGTAAAAAGCTGGTTTGGATTCATGTTCAGAACATTGTATGACTGCTATTTAGAAAGAATAAGCTCAGCATGGTATGAATATTTTCATATGCATATGACTATATAAGTATACATTTTGAAAGAACAGTCTTATCAAATCGGCTTGACATCCTTATTATTCGAAAACTGGTTAGCAGAAATAAATTATCTTGCAAATTGGTTTATAGAATATTAGGGCTGTTACATTAAAACATACATGGGACCCAGGAAAAGAACATTTAAAGTGGGGTACTCGCCCAAAGATGCAATTTAGAATATCAAATCATTTTATTATAAACTCTATGAAATCAATGTACCCTGGCATATATTTTGAAAAAACTCCTTTCCCTGGGTGCCGTGTATGTTTAAATGGAACAGCCCTAACTTATCGGGTAATGATCTAGGTACAGTGTGACCCCGCTATTAACATGGTAGTTGGGGTCCATAAAACCCGACTGTGTTATAGACCGAACTCTGTTATAACCAACCAAATCAGTTAACTGATGAAAATGATGCATTTTCTGAAATCATGGCAAGGGAGGGGTAATAAAAGCAGGCACAAAAATACATGATTCTGATTAAATGAAAGCAAGCTAGGCAGGAAACCACTTGTATTGAGACAACTTATATGTGTGTGTGTGTGTGTGTGTGTGTGTGTGTGTGTGTGTATATATATATATATATATATATATATATATATATATATATATATATATATATATATATACTTCTGATCATTGAATAACTTTTTCTCCAACACAATCTGAACATATCAGACCAAATGTGATCGCCTAAGTCGGAAGTCGGAACATGAATAACTATCACATGAAAGGTGTCATACATTGTGTAGTTCAGCTGTAGATACTATAAGTTAAATACACTACCACTATTTTCAGCCAGATAATTGGAAATTATCCTGATACGGGAGCCTTTCAACCCATGTTACTTGCCTTGTACATCCAATCATACTTCATATTGACATTTGGTGGGATATACTTGGGTCACTTTGTTCCTCTGTCCATCACAGTTTTGTTTACGTTCAGCATCTGAACCTATGAGATGTTTTTTTTTTTACTTAGTATGGTTTCTATCAAGGCTAGAGTTTAGTTTTCTTGTCTGTACTTTAAGAGTTATCTCCAGTTTGTTACAAATTGTTTCTGTCCAGCCATTGCCTTTTTATTCAGTTAATATCTCTTATGAAACATGGTATGCATTTTCATTATGACAATAGTTTGTGTCCCAAGATGTGGATTTGTCAGAGTATGACCCTTCGTCCAATTCTTGGAAATATATTTTTCCGTCATATCTTGCATTGATGGGGTAGAGGATATACTATAAGCACTCGCTTAGTGACAGATCTCCCTGCTGCTACATTGGCCCTCTTTACACCAATGTATGCCAGTTGTGTGATATCAGGTTTTATTACATACCCTTTTTATCTTGCACGGTTGATATGAATGTTCAGTCCACATTTCTATATCACATACCCAGTCTGACCTTTATACAATCCAAATTGCTTTGAACTCCGTTGATATTGTTTAGATGAAAAAGTATTTGGAAAGAATGCAGAGAGAGTAATAACTACAAAATTACAATCATATTTTGTTCCAAGTCAATTGGAAAATCTTGTGTTTCATATGCCATATGAATATATCTTCTTTTAATTTGTTATTTCTGTGGTTTTGTGGGCCCCTAGTTTAAAAAGATTTTTAAAAGGTAATATTTTGTGGTTGTGCAAGTGCAGGGAAAATAAACCTATTGTATATAAAAGGGAGAGGAGTGCAAGAGCAAGTTGCAGATGCTAGAAAATGCCAAGAGAAAAATAGAAGAAAGGAAAAATAAAAAAGAAGAGGATGCACAGGAACGTAGAAGAAAGTTGAAGCTATTGGCAGAAGAATACAAAAACCAAATGTATATTAAGACTAAAACCAAAAGATGTCCAACCTGTGTGGCACCCATTGTTAAAATATCAGGGTAGGTAAAAAAAATTATATATGAATTACAATATATTTTTGCAAATTATGATGAAGTTAAAAAGCTTTACTGTCCAACCTTCCAAAACTATCATGTTCTATAAATGAAAAAAGAACAATCTCTATCAAGCCAGTGTCATATACTCCCCGAGCCTAATTTTAAACTTTAACCTTTTTCAAACATGCAACTCTAAATTTGTTTCATATGATAACTGGCAGATCAAGACAGGTTGCAATGGATAAAGTTTGAACTATGCTAAGCATCATGGGTTAGTTTGTGTAACAGGCACAATGACATCATTTACATATATTTTGACATCATGTTTATGGTGATACTCAATGGACTATAAGGGCTAATGACAGTAAGGTCAATTTTTATTATATGAAATAGAAGTAAAATTCACTCAGAAATATCAATTAATTTTAGCTCATCTGTGTTTCTCTTTAAAATATATTAACTGATATTATATAGACAAAGGGAAGTAATCTTAAAGCTTGACTCCCCTTTCTAGTTTATAACGGGATGTACCAGTTTTTAGTCTCACCTAATGCCATAAACATTATGATTTAGGAATCCAGTTAATGAAATTAATCATCCACTTTTTATAATGAGTCAAAATGCCAGTATATATTGTGCTTACATTTTTTTAATTTTGGTGAATTTATTCATATTGTTTATCTTATTGTACAGTTTACTAATGTCTCAAATGAATTCAATTTGTTTTATTCAGTTTCATTGGAGAAATGTTTTGGCTTCTGTTCAAAACAGAATAACATAACAAAAATAATAACTTGCATGAATCTGCAAGGTCCTTTACACCCCCTTACCCCTTGTCCACAGTTGTCCGCATTTGAACAACCCTATCTTTGCAGACGTCCTTTATGGATAATCCTTCCAGCATTTGTAATGGAGCATTTGTAGAAAGTTCTAAGGCACTGCAATGTAAATTTGGTTTCTTCTTAAATGATGTTGTTTTGATAGAACTTTGATATACTTGTTAAGCTAAGCATTTTAAGTTCATAGAATGGCTAATAGCTTTCTACTACGATCGTCTTCACTTTTCCATTAATTAAACCATCAAGCTTTAACAATGTCATAAAAAAGTGGAGAACATTATTTCAAATCCTACCCAGAAACGGTTAGACCCATGAAAACGGATGAATTGCTTGCTCTAGCTTGCCAGAAAAAGGTACAATCTTTCTGAGGCAAAGGCTTTTTTAACAAAGCAAGATCAAAAAATATTTTGATCCAATATTTAATAGAGAAGAATGTTTTGGATAAAAGTGCTTTGGACTTGGCTAGTAAGTCTCTTTCTGGCTCAGACTTGCACGTTATGAAATTGAAATTAATATACAAGAATAAATTTGAGTTAAGATAGCTTGAGCTTCAATAACAAAAATTGCAATTACAGAAAGACATATGTAGTTAGAGAAAGATGAAAGAGAGAGGAAAGTAAAGTTCAATAAAGAAAGAGAAAAGGAAGAAAGGGAATGTCAATATAGATTAAAGGAATTAGAGCTAGCAAGTGAACTGCAATTCCTCACCTTACAAATTCAGGTTTTGATGTTATAAGAGTTATAGTTTGGTATCCCCTTTTAAAGAAAAAGCAGTAGATAAGTATTTTCCTCAATTTTTAACAAAATTGTTGAAACTTTTAAATGGCCAAGAGAGCATTGGACTTGTATTATTATAAAGTGCACTATATGACAAGACTCATGACATCTACATTTCCCTGCCAGCAAAGTGCTGATTATGATTTAGTTAAGGAATGTATCTTGAGGGTTATTGGCAAAAGTTTAAGTTTAAGTAGTATAAAAAAGAAAGTGGACAAACTCATGTTGAATTTCAAAGAGATAAAGAGCAGTTATTTGATAGATGGTGCTTAGCAAAGAAAGTTGGTCAAGATTACGAAAACATCAGCATCTGAATTCAAGATTTGCGTGCAAAAAATTATTACATGTATATTTTACTAATAGATAAAATAAATTTTATTGGATTATTCTTTCTTTTTCTTTATGAGGGTACATGTTATGTGTAATTAATTTGCTATTTTTTTTTAAAATTTATATTGTAACATTGTATCTTGGACTTGACCTTGTCCAAATCAATTTTCTACTTGGCCTATATCATAAAATATTCTACATTTGTATGGGTTTACTATTAGGATCATTATTAATAGAACTTAACATATTTATTTGGATTTGGGTCTAGGTGATTGGAATTCCCCTGGCCTACCCGATATATTCCACATCCTATATTATAATTTTAGTAACAAACCTTCTAACTACAAATAAATGTTTATTTGTGTTAATGTTAGGAAGGTTAGTTTGTAGAGGTCTTGTCACTGAAATAATAATTTGGGTTTTTTTCCTTAGAAAATGCTGATTGTGACCTGAGGTCGAGTAGAGGACTTTTATACTCTTGACTCTAGAAATTTTGTTAATGTGCTTTAAGAACTTAGCAGAATCAATTGTATTATCATTGTGTCCAGAAATTCATTTGGGCTGGAATTTCATTGATTTATATGATTTAATTCAAGCAATTCTTCTCTAGAAATACAAAGTAATCTTCAAAAAAAAAAACATTCATTCGAAATAGAGACTTGGATTTATACTGAAATTTCAATTAAGGATTTAATTCATGGATTGTATTATTGTGATCCAACAAAGAATGTTCATACATCATCATGACACTGGCCACTGCAGGCACATCATCATGTTCAGCACAGTATTTAATGTGCATTTCCACTAAAAAAATTTAAGAACTTTAATCTATAGGACTTTGTGTCTGTAATTGTAGGTTCATCTGGGATCTGAGATGCAATACTGTTCCATATTTTACATTTTCACTTTGTATTCTCAAGAAAAAATTATTTGTTGAATTTTACAAAGCTTGTTGCCTTTCACTGTTTTCTGTCACTTATTTTAAGATCATATGGTTATAATAATATTAATTATAACATTTCTTAAATATATTCTTACAATAAATATGCAGTATCTCAGGTATGCATTTCTGTTCTCCCATCAGGTGTAACAAGGTGATCTGCACCAATTGTATGAGTCCATTATGCTGGGTTTGTGAGAGAAAGATTAATGGCTACGATCATTTCATCGACAATATCCACTGCTCATCTTTCTCTTTAAATGATGATGATGACCCTGATGTTAATTTGTATCCTAGGATGCAGCCAGTACAACCAACTGGACTCCCAAGAATTGTTCAGAAGGCGGTAGGTTTAAAAGTTGAAAAGGGGCTGCACAAAAATGTTTCAGACAATGTATATTTAAGGATTACAGTCAACTCCACTTAACTGCACATCGGTTAACTGCACATGCTGGATAACTGCACGTAGTCACGCCGATCCCGTTTTTTCCCAATGCTTTTCAATAGGAACAAACTTCAGATAACTGCACTTTGCTTAAATGCACACTCCGGTCAATAGCACGATAAATTTCTGCCCGTGCACATTATTCAATACAATTTTACTCCAGCACAATGTATAGTCATGATCAGTTTATTGCCAGTCCACTGCTGTAGTGCTTCAAATCAGCCAACAATTAAGCCGGTAAATGAGACTTTGTAAATGATCAACATGTAAAGGATGCCTTAGGTGGTATATACATGTATATCCGTGCCCATTAGAGAAGAGCAATAGCTTGGGGAAAATCATAGTACATGTACAGCATGGGAAACATTGCTCTAAACCGTTCAGGTTTGAATGATTTCAGACCAACAAATGGATGGTTGGAAAGATGGAAAATGCACAATGGAATTAAATTTAAACGACAACACAGCAAAAAAAAAACAGGATGCAGACGACTTTGGAGCTGAACACTTTTTCTATGGGAGATGACCCATCAATGTCTGACAGAAGTTTTTGAATAACAAGCAATCTATAGAATTTCTTGAAATTCACTATAATTCCATGATTCATTGGTTGAATCAGTGAAGATGTGTTTGGAGGAAGGAAAACAAGCTTAACATTTAAGTAAAAGTTAATAGAGTGGATTCTAACATCATTGTTTAAATTTATTCTTCACATATATTCGTGCCGTGCTGATTTAAAGCTGTACTGTACTGTATTTCGGTTAACTGCACTCTCTGGTTAACTGCACAGTCTCATGACGGGCCAGAGGGTGTGCAGTTAACCGGAGTCGACTGTACATTCAAGTAATATATATTATGAAAAGAAAATTTTGACAAGTCTATATATGGTTTGATTATGTTCTTCTGCAAGCTGTTCTCGCAAGCTTTTACTAAATCAGAAAAGCAAGATTTATTCCAGGCATTAGAGAGTGATATAATTTTATAAGATTAATTGGGTGATATGAAAAACTAACCAATGAAATTTTGAGTTCATTGGTAATTGCGGCAGCATTGCAAGAAGTAATATAGTTTAAAAATGAGCCTAGATATGTTTAAATTTGTCACCCCCAAAGAATTAATATTTTTTTTAGATTATAAGAAAATAATTTACCCCAAGCCGTGGCCATTATGGAGTGACATTCACTTCAAACAGGTGTTTCCTTCACCAAGTCTGGAAAATAATGATTATCCCGATGATTGGTTATCTAAGAAAATCCTGTCCATAGATTCTGGTAATTTATATTGTATTTTCTTCTGTAATTTGATTCTTGGCGAAAACTAATTGAAATTTGAACCACCTTATGTTGCATTGGCTTACATTTGTGGACCACAGGGCTCATTATCATATTTAGTTAAAGATACAATAATTGCACAGGCATTAAAGAAGAAGAAAGCAAGACTGACTTTGATATAAAATTTGAATGAGGTACTCTTAGTAATTGGTGGACATTTGTTTCTCCAGATCAGTAAATCACTGAATTTGGAGTCAGCTGATAACCCAAAAAATTAAAACTTATTATCAAAACTGGTTAAGCATATTTAAGCATAATTGCATATTGATAAATTCACTGCTTATTTGAACAAAAACATTTAAACATAACTTTCACTTAAGAGCTGTCACCATAGTCATGGGAATTTTTTGGACTAAACATCACAAAGCTAGAAAGGAAGGGCTATAATATTCAGCACTATTTAACCCAAGTCAAACTCAACTAAATATTCACGTATCTAATTATTGACTCTACTGTATTTGGGATACATCTATATCCCCACCCAGGCAGATTTATGGCAAAATATACCTGGACTATTAGGCAATCATGCACAAATCACTGTATTACAGAGATGCAAGGAACATGGTTGACCTATAAGCTAATAATTGAACATCATATTTTATAGGATTCATGAAGTCAATAAACTTCAAAACTAATTACACATGGCATGAAGCTAACATTTGTATGTAATCAGTTTTCAAAGTTCATGAATCCTATAAAATATGAAGATCAGTTTGTTTAAAGTGAAACCCTTCAAAACCTAAACCCCTTGGATTCTGGGAGGGAGGGGGTAGTTTACTGATGTTTTTATGATGGTTTTTTAAGCATAAAAAAATTAAATTTAGGATTAAAATGTAGTTTGATATTCATAGTTGAGGGGTTTCAGTTTACTGTAAAAATGATACTTAAGAAAGAAGAATGCAGGGCTTAAAAAGTTTGGTCTTGATTAAATTCCACTTTAATGAGGTTTCAGTTTGAAGGTGCTTCACTGTACATGTAATTACAGATATTTAATAACAAATAATAATAATAAATAACAAATCTCAAGAAAAAATAGCAGAGCTGTATTTTGTCACTTGCTTGTAGAAATTATCAAAGAACATAGAAGGATGCATGAATACATAATTAGTTTCTTTCTTGTGTTATGAACTAATAACTTGTTCCTTTCTGCATCGTATGATTTTAACCAATCAAAATGTTTGTTACAAAGGCTTGGTAACAAATTGTAAATAAAAATGAATACATATGGTTTGTGGTAACAGTAGCTGTAAACTAAAGACTCTGAAGTAAATGTTACCATAGTAAATCATATAAGTAAAACATTTTATGTCTGTTGTGACTCCTCAAGTACAGTAAATTATCTTATATTTCATCCTATTTTTTGTCACTTTGAGAGTCTTAAAGTGCAGTAAATTTATCTATATGCGAATGTTTTATATATCTTTGTATATGTTCATTTATATTTGTTCATGTTCATTTGATTCATTGAAACTCCTCAAGTATAATAAATTCGCTTATGATTTCTATATATTCATTTTTGTGTTTTTGAGACTCTTCAAGTATAGTAAAGTCATTTGTAATCATATATATTCATTTATCTGACTCATTTAAAACATCCCTGTTACTTTCTGATGCAAGTCAAATAACTTTGATGGCCTCAGAGGTAGATCTTGTGATACTTTATAAATTGATCACGTTTGGGGGTAGATGAACATTCAACTACATGTAGAAGAATGGATTGTTTTCAAATGATAGGTGTTGAACATAAAACCCAATACCATTTCATTGATGAGGGAAATACCTGCATCTTAAATTGTTATTTGTTATTCATAAGAAAAATATAGAAAAAAAATCATATGGTTATATACAGCCAGAAATCATTCTTTGTATTGTTGTTAATAATATTTCATCTAGTCATTGTGACATCATTGAAGTTATGACATGACAGCCTGGGCTTGAGGACACTTCCAATTGGACATGTTTTACATCTGAGTGGGGGTGGGTGGGGGTAGCAAACATTGGAAAAAGTCCAGGGTATTCCAACTGTTATAAGACATTTTTCAGTATATTTTATGGTTTGCAATGAGTGCTAATGTTTTATGGAAGAATAATTAATTTGTTGGGTAATAAATGTTTTTGTTAGAATTAGCCACAGAATCCATGAGAACTTGTTGTGATTATATTGGCTTAAACAAAGTAACAAAAAGAGTGAAAACCAGTTTTTTTTAATTCAACAAATGATTTATTTCTCTAGAATACAAAGTGAAAATTAATTTTTAAAAAGTTACAGTATTGTGAATTAAATCCCAAATAGTCCTACAAATTCAGAAATCTAAATGTATAGAGTATTATGAATGAATATTAAAAGTGATGATGCACTAATAGCCTAGAATGATGCTGATGTACTAATAGCCTTGATGTAACATAGTGATATAATCCAAACTGTCCTTAAATGAATTCAGAATAATACCAAAAGATGACTTAGTTTGAAATGTATTGATGAGCACAGTTATTCAGATGAAATAATTAGATAAATAAATCCTCTCAAATTTTAACTGAACACATCTAAAATTGATTTCTCTATAGACTGATATATAATTTCTGTTTACACTACGTTATATACCCAAGTCACATTAAGAGGACCAGGAGGAGGGTTGAAAGTTCATTTCTACAGTATTCTAACTTTTTGACAATATGTGCTCTTTTAATAACACTTAAGTAAGAACATGGCATAAAGCATAAAAACCATGGTTTTGTTTCCATGGAAAAACCAATGTTTTGAACTCAGATCTAAGTAACTATTTTTACTTTCAAGTAATAATTATCTCAAAATATAATCTAAAATTATAGACAAGAATCAGCTATGTAATATTTTGTTTACACACAAGAAGGAAAATAGTAAGGTATGCCCAACTTCTACCCTTTAGTTATGGACAAAGGTATAATTTAAATATACACAATATATTTAATTTGTATTGTTATTTTTTCTCCATGATTATGGCTCATGTAAAACTGTATTTTGTGGATGACCAAAATCAAATTCATTTTCTACCTGACCAGAAGCATTGATTTTTTTTAAGCAACATAAATATTAGGATCATTATCTTAATTTGCGTTAAGGACATTAGTTTTCTGACATAGTTGGATCTGCTGTATGTGATGTTTATCACTTTCTTTATTTTAATTTTAAAATCAGATTTTGTAATGTTTACAGACTTGATCTCACCCCAGAATCATCTAGAATGGACATTTCCATTAAGTTAATAGTATTTTCAGAAATTCAATTTGTGACCAACGTTAGACAGAAAACTATTGTTTTGTATATTACATTCTGCATTGCTTTTTTGTTCTTTCGTTCATTATATGCTATGGATCATCATATTTTGGACTTGACTGTCCAAACTCAGGTTCATTTTCTGCCTGACCTCAATAATTGATTTGGTTTTGTAAACATGTTTATCTCAGTGTCCAGAACATTGGAAATGTTCCATGAAATGCTGTGTCTACCTGTTGTTTAACCCAAATTTATTTTATGCTTTTAGAAAATGTCCTAATTATTATAAGATTTTATTCTGTAAACATTTGGAACCTTCCAGAATGAAATGTTCTATTGGGTAATTGGGTTTATTTTAGAAAATACTAATTGTGACCAGATTTCAAGTAGGGCACTATATAGTATATGTTATCTAGAAATTATTCATTCCAGCTGTATGATCTGAGCAGAATTCGTTTTATTATTGTTTGTGTCCATGTTTTTATTTAGGCTTGAATTTATTTATTTAAAATATTTAAATAAAGTTATTTTTCTTTGGAAATATAAAGTGCTCTTAAATAACAATCTTGGTAATAGAGACTTGGATTTATTGTGAAATTTCATATATTCTTGTATTGTATTTTTGGGGTCCAACAAAAGACTTGCCACATCATTATGACATGGGCCACCACCGGCATATCCAGTGTTGGATTTATTTTGTAATGCGACTACAGTTTATTTTGAACTTTAATCATTAAGACTTGTGGCAGATATTCCAGGATTATTTGTGATTTATTTTGTATTCTCAGGAAATAAATAATTTGTTGAATTTTACAAAACTTGTTGCTTCTCACTTTTTCTACTACTTATTTAAGACCATAGAGTCGTAATAAGTTAATCTTGTTTGCTTGAAAAATTGTTTATTCCTGCAATAACATCTGGCTTGAAATCAATCATTGTTGCATTCAATACTTTTAGTTAGATAAAATTATTTAATTCAAATGATTCTTCACTGGAAATACAACGTGTTATATAATATTTGGAACAAGACATTAACATGGAATTATAGTGAATTCATTTGTTGAAACCTTGGATTATATTACTGTGATTCAACAAAACACTGTTGGCACATATTTACCTGTTCAGGCCATTGGTACATTAGATCATTAGTGACTACAATTCACTGCATCACATCAAAACCTTCAGCATTGGACATTTTTTGGAAAACCACTCAAGTTTGTGCAGAATTCTATTCATTAGGACTTGTGAGAAATTCATTGATTTTTTAAGGATTTAATTCGCAATACCCTAAGTTCTCTTTTATGTTTTCACTTTGCATTCTTGGGAAATATATTATTTGTTGAATTTTACAAAGCTTGATGCTTCTCACTTTTTTCTATTATTTTAAGACCATAGAGTCATACATGTATTATAATCATAGAAATGCCCAACAAACAATATAAATTAAAAATACATAACAATACACAACAATTAATGATAAATTTATAATATTGCTGAGTAACATAGATACAGTTATGCAAAATAAGATGTAATTCTCATTTCAGATTCTGATGGACATAAAATTAGCAGAGCGAGACCCTGAGCGTCAAAAGGACCTTGTTGTTTGTCCAGTTTGCAAACAGCGTAATGTGAGAGAAAAGAAGAACAATCACATGAAGTGTTGGAATTGTAACACAAACTTTTGTTTTTCTTGCAAACAGAGACTAAAGGGAACTATCAGCAGTCACTTCTCAGGGGGATCCACTTGTAGACAACATGGACAATAGACCAAATTCTTACTTGTCTTGCCTGCATTAAGATGCAGAGATGTCAATGTTTTGGGATGGAATATCATTCATCATTATAGTTGTCAGTGGGATATCCAAAAGAAGATCCATAAATGTTCTGCTTGGGTTCAATTTTGAGAAGTTTACTTTTCTACATGGAATATATTCCCTGATCACATTTTCTTTAGGAAATGAACTTCATCTACCTCCTAAATCCAACAATCCTGTAAAAATTAAAATGCCATGTTTCCCCATGTTTAAAACATATATATATATATATATATATATATATATATATATATATAAACGTTACTTGTTACCACCAGTTGCCACTACTGCTAGGTGTCTACCATTAGCTAGATATTTACTAGTTTAAGCTTTCACTCAGTACAAGCAACATTATGAATATGGATAATCCGTGTGAATTTTTTTTCATTATTGTAGACTTGAGGATTCTGATCTTAAGTTTTGGCATGGTATGGTTGCTGACGATTGTTGGTTGTTTGTGCACATTGCTTATATTTTATCACTTTTTAAAAATAATGGTGTTGATTGTTTGTATAGATCAATAATACTGTTTCCTAACTTTCTAAAAAATTTATCATTCTTGTGTTTCAGTATTGAATAAATGTGGACAAAGTGCATAAGGTGCAGGAGATTTAAGGGAAGTGAAGACAAGCTTGAGACATTCACTAAATGCACATCCACTTCAATCTGCAGTTTTTTTACAATTTGGTAACAAGGAGTTTGGTCCACAGTGTTGAAAAAATGTAAAGAGCAAAAAGAGATAAAGGAAGCACATAACAGTGTGATGTTCTGAGCTTGCATCCCAATGTGTTTTGATTTGTGAGTGTAGTTGGGAAAACCATAAGGGTTTGATTCCCCCCCCCCCCCCCCAGTTGATGTAGACATTGACAATATCAACTTTAACATATGGGCAGCTAAAACTGGAGGAGCAAGGAGTGGTGTTGATGCCAACCCTGCATCTTTCATAGACCTTACTGAAAGTGCAGAATAATTCAGGGAGCGGCAGTGTAGTAACTTGGTATCCTCAAGTGGGTCTTTTTTTGTCTCTCTGCCCATTGTACGATGGTTAGGAGATAACGGATGCACCATATTATTCCACTCCACTTGTCAACCAGCCCATTCAGTAGTTTGGCCTGTTGTACCATGTGATGACTGACCAGGTATCCATCACTTTGGCAAGCCATGGCCAATACTGGTCAGCAAGAATATCATTCATTTCACCAATTAATCTGTCAGGTCTGTGCATAGAAGACCATGCAACCACCTGCCATGCCAGCCATCAAGATAGATGCAGAGTCCACCATCCAGCCATACCACTCACTCGGACATCCATGCTTATAAAACAAGCTGATGTACTTGCCTGGATGCCAGTCCCAACTGGAAGGTCAAATTTGAATGATGTCTCTGTTTGGGGGGGGGGGGATAACATGACAGTAAGAAGGATGATAGCACCCTCTGGAAGCAGGCAGCACAAAAATCTCTCAGGCTTTTATTGTCACCAGCACCTTTATATTTAGGCTCATTCAGTCTCAGCCACAACAGTGAGACAATTGCATGCACAAAGATACAAGGCTGAGCACTGCATAATAGCAACAGTTTTGACCTTCAGTTCCAGAGGCAGTTTTTAATAAAGGTGATAGGAAGCAAGGTGTCTCTGTCCCAAAGCCTCCCAACAAATGCTAGTGACATCCCACCCTGCACTCCTATGGACAACCTTACATTTGGCACAAGACTTACATTTCCAGCAGTCTTGGGTCTGCAGAATGAATGAGCAATCCATGTTGTTTGTTTTTTTTTTCTTCAGGTTTTATTTATCTAGCTCCTCCACTTACATTTTCCATGACAGACACAACCCAGAAAAGGCAGGAATTTTGCAGAAGGAGATCTGATTATTACTCATCAAGCAGGTGGAGAGAATTAGCAGGTCATACTCTCTGTTTCTTGTGCCCAAAGCTAATGTGAAATTCAGGTTAGTTATAGACTTCAGCCAACAAGTGCATTGCTCTACTGAGGTTCAAAATGGATATGGGACATTCAGTCAGTTACATTCTATACACCTATGTCCAAGTTCTTTTAGTTCAGGTTCCATGGACCAATATACCAATTTTGCACACTCTCAGTCCATGGATATTTTATATAAGGGTCATCAACTGCACTGTTACTTTTGATCTTCAACATCACCAGTAGTGACTGGCATATTTTAACGACATCCTCCAAAAACTCATGGCAATGTACATCTTTGAAACAGGGCAAACACATTCTTCTTTCCTGCCTGAATCATTTATGGCTCTTTGTGAACTGTGACAAATCAGATCTAATCCCATCCCAGCATTTTGCCCTCATGGGTATGGAAATCTTGACCAGTCTCAACCTTGTTTGCCTCCCGCACGTACATGTGGTGCAGATTATCAAGTTTACAGGGATGAGTTCAAATGGAGTGGATTTCAATGAGAGTTCCTGCAACTTCTTGGTCTGCACAATGCAGTAGTTGATTTGGTCATTCTCAGCTACCATTTCATGTATCTGTTACAGTTGGCCCAGTGGCACCCTTTTCCAGACAGGTGGAGGAGGGAAAAAAAAATCACCCAACTTGTATGTTCTTTGTTTAGGACTTTATTCACTTCTGTGCCTAGCTCAAGATCATGGTCCAGATCAGGCATATCACCAGCAGGCACAGTGTCTTGTTCAACTCACTGTTAAGAAGGGCCCCGACTTTTCACAGTAAGTGGCCATGCCATCCGTACGTCTTTCACAAGATTTGCACCATTGTGACAAGGTGAAATCACAAACTGCACACCTTCATCTCCACAGTATGGACCCAGATGTCTGGGCTGTAGAAACAATTTCAGTTGTTAGGAGGGTTTGGGAACTGCATCTATGCCACATCAGAAATACAAAGCAATTCTGATAGTCCCCCACAGGTGAGATAAGTCCTGGGTGAGCTGTCTGCTCAACCTAACAACAGGACCCCCCACCCCCCATACCAAACTGTCTTAAAGAACAGGACACATACACCCCCGACCAAACTTCCTTAAACAACAATGGTCATTGGTTAGGAAGGCTTCTCCTTCATGCCTGGCTCATTTCATAAGAGCCTTGCATTGAAAGGAATTTCAGGTCTCTGTCATGGAGAGAATCACATGAGCTAGAAGGGGATCCACTTTAAAACTGTACATAGTAAAGTGGTGGATTTTCAGGGACTGGTGCAACATCAACAGCATTGTTCAGTTAATTTCATCAGTATCACAGCTGGTTAAAGTTCCTCTCAGGATTTACAGGAGAATTAATTATCCCTATTACAATAAAAGGATTCTGTTCCATGAGATCACCTGTATGTTCAGGTATCAAGGTAGAGTGGACATTGGGCATAATGAGGTTCTTACAGACCTGCTATCCAATTTTGATATAAATAGACCCAAATTTGTTGCTGCTCATAAATGGAATCTGTCCTTGGTTCTGATGTGGTTTCATTCAGATGACTTTGAGCCTGTAACCAGGACCTTTATTAAGCTGTATTCATACTAAATGTGATTCTAATAGCCCAAACTTTGGCAACCAGGATCATGAACTTTTAGAGGATCAAATATCTATATCATGTACCTGGGCTTTGCAGCTAAAAATAAGTTTCCATCATTAGTATCATGGCTTAAATGGGTGTAATCTGAGATTTCTTAACACATTAACCCCTGGAGGTTTTCGCTGTTTTCGCATGAAATGCGAGTAGGAAAAACATTGTAGGGACTATTTCTACATCGACTTCCAAGCAATTTTCCATTAGCCTAATGCCTAGTTGTGTTAAAAACATAACTTTCCATTGATTATTTTGCTTGCACATCAGTAGAAGTGGAAAAGTTAGAGTTCTTTTTTTTCGGGGGTGGGGGAGGAAAAGTTAGAGTTCCTTTTTTGGGGGGAGGGAGGGGGGCTTAACGGAACCATCATTTTCATATGGAGACCACTCTTTATTAAAAATGCCCACCTTATCCTTTTTTTTGCACAGGTTCACCTGTCTTTGTGCAATTCAGACCGGTCTGCTTTATATCTAAGGCCAAAAAGTCTAAAATATAGACAGAAAATCAGATTCCGACCACAGATGAATTTTGGGTGAGAAAAAAAAAATTAGGTCCAACAAATTATGTTTTTCCCTCTGTATTTTGTAGTGCAACTAAAACATCCAGATTATTTGGTATCATTGTTGAGCTAAACCCTTCTACATTTTTATAATACCACCCACTTTAGTGTATCATACATGACCTTGACACGACAGAGCTTGGCAGTTAGCTACTACCTCCTGCCCAGTAATCGCTGTGCCAGGGGTTAATTTGTCAGGATCGTGAATGTCTCATGAAGATCTCAGCTTAAGAGATTAGTGATCTCAGCAAGCCCTGCTTGCAAATTAACATTTTGATGCAAGACATAATAGAAGTCATTGGATGGCATGTGGTCAACCTTCTCAAGCATGATGTAGCTTCAAAGAGACCAGTGGCCTAGTGGTTAGAGCAATTGATGCAGACACGGGAGGTCGTGGGTTCGATCCCCGGCCAAGTCATACCAAAAGACGTCTCGCTTGGCACTCAGCATTAAGAGGTTAGTGTTAGGACTGGCCGGCCTGGTGTCAGGATAATATGATTGGGTGGGACATCATGCTACATGTCTGCGGCATGATGCCCCAGTGCATCACTATAAACTGTCTCACTGCAGACATCATAGCAACATGACTGAAAAATTGTTAAAGCTTCATTAAAATTCCTAATCATACACACAGAATTGAATATGCAAGGGGAGGTAAGGAGTAGGGGTTCTCTTCCTTGATCTGTATCATTTATAGACATGAAAGACAAAATCTATCATTTTTCTGGAACTGCAAGATTCAGCAGAATCTATTTCCAAACATCAGTGCTATCAGACATGAATTCTCAGACAAGCATGATTCGCCTAAATATGTATTGTTAAAGGATGGATTTGGCTGAAATCTCCCCAAACCTTCTGTAAATGAATTCTCAGACAAGCATGATTCGCTTAAATATGTATTTTTAAAGGATGGATTTGGCTGAAATCTCCCCAAACCTTCTGTAAATCTGTCACTGATGTAGATTTTAAGATTGTTAGAATTCATCAAGAATAATTTATTTTAAAAATCCTGCATAAGCCATCTATAATAACTGCTGTATGTACTGTTGGCTTTATTATTTCTAAAGAATATACCACCTGAGAATGTTTCACACACTTTAAAAATATTTTATGCATTCACATCTGAATTACTGCTTACCACAGTTAAACATATATTTATATTGTATACATCAACAAATATGTACTTTTATAATTACCGTGATTATTTATTGGCAAGGATTATGCTAATTATATTTATGAATGTTTTACTTGTATTTATTAGACATTGAATGATTGTGGATTAAGTATATCAGTGTATTGTATTTATTGTATATTTGTTTTAATTGCAGGGTAGTATGTAAACTAACTGTTAGCTAATTATGGCACCTTAGATTAAAAAAAGTATTATTATTATTATTATTATTATTATTATTATTATTAGGGATACCCAGTTATGGCAGTTGACATTTTGCATGATTAACAACATGAAAGGTAATTTGATTACACATCTTGATTGCTCTGTACTATTATCCATGTCTGTTTACTTTGATATTTACAAATAAAAAAAATTTAAGGTCCCATAAAATGCTTAACAATTAGATCCATTTCCAATTTACTGACAAAAATGGCATTTTTGCAAAACCATGAAAATGTATCGACACAAAAATAATTTAAAATTGTATTTTATAGCATGTGTATCTGCATAGAAAGGAAATGTCTATATTATTATTATCTATTATGTCTAGAATTATTTTCATCGCACATAAGTAATTAGCCACTTTTCTTCTTTCAGTAAGTTACCTTGAGCTTTGCTGTTTTGACACCAAGTTGTAGAGTCTTCTAACTTACTCTAAATGCAATCTATCCACAAAGTTTTGGCCCCTAGCTCTATGGTCTATAACTAATTTTATTGAGCAGAAACTATTTTGTTTTTGTCAAAGTTACCATTTACCATTGACAATTGGACACCAAAATTGAATGGCTTCTTCCTTTTTCCAAGTGGTAACTGGATGGTGAAGGATTCAAGTTATAGTATATGACCCAATTTTCTTCTTTCAGTCAGCGACATTAACATTTGACTTTTTATGCCCATATTCAATAGTGTTCTGTTTAACCCCAAATGCATGCTGTCAACTTTAGTAGCTGTTAATGGTGGAGAGCTTTAGCTACTGTGTAAAAATGAAGTTGATAACAGACAGAGGGATAGACATCACAACATAATATGCACCACCTTGAAATAGGTGTATAAAAATTCAAGAGGCAAAAATGAATTGTGATATGGTACATGATGGTGATAGACCTCATACCCAAAACAATGAATGTTTTTTGGGGGGGTGGGGAAGTGTACAATTTTTAATTGGTTTTCTTGTATAAAATTATTATTAGTGCCCCTTAATCTAGTTGTTTCCCCTGCTCCAGCCATGATCTTGATTTGTGTATTATTGTATCTACACCTTGGTGGACCAATCAGATATTTCATGCCTTCAGGCTTGTGAATTTCACTGGATGCAGCAGGAACCCACTCCATCGAAAAAATCAAGTTGTTCAAATTTGAACAATGTTCCTACATAATTGATTTGTAAAGGGGTTACAAAGACTTGATGTTCTTATTTACTGAAAAAGAAAAGTGAATAACAGCTGAAATAAAACTAGGATAGATGTATAGCTGTCTCCCTGAAAGACTACCAAAATAAAAAACTCCGAAAATATGGAGCTAATGTCATCGAGAAACCCTATAAAACCATCCTCTTAATCCTAATCCCAAAGACCAAACTCCTTTGAATAAGTGCTCAATCAGCTGTAAGCTCTAGTGTGATAATTATGGAAAAGACTACATTGAGGAGACCACTAGAAGTCTTGAAACTACAGTTAAATGACACATGTACACCACTGGGAATCCCTGACAGCAGTTTGGGATAATACGAGAGTACTCAGTAGGGATAATAATATGCTAAGGAGAAAAATAAGGAAAGCTATTGAAATCCTGGAGGGGGGCCCAGTGTTATATCATGATTTGGAAGTGGAACTCCCATCGTCAAGCAGAATGATTTTGTCACATGATCAGCATTTAGATAATTATGTGACTCCAGCCCAGGCATTCCTTTGATGATGACCTTGCGAAAAGGTCAAGAGCTTAGAACTCAAAACGTTTTTGCTGCAAAAATGTATCTATTTTTAGTTGTATTGACTGCAAATGGCTGTGGCAGGTAACAATATTCATTCTAGAATTATGGGTTACTCATTTATCAATACATAACTATTCGTTATGCACAGGCTCCTTACAGTCATCTCAATTTTCATGGAATAACTCTGCCGATTGGATATGGAATAATGGCACATAAAGATGCCAGATATGGATCTGATATGGCTTGCATTGGTATTTTACAGTACTGCAATATATTTAAGGTTATGTGCTGCAGCAGGCAATGTAAAGTTTCATTGTAACCAATATGGGAATCAAATCCACATCCTTCAGGCCACGAGATCAATATAAAAACCACCAAGCCAAACAACAATTTAAAGGGAAGTACTAATATTATTGAAAGCAAATGACATCATATAAAACCAAATCCAAGGTATATGTGTCAAGACAGAGCAAACACAAATATTTTAAAAGTTTAATTAGGCTGTACTGAAAGAGGCAATGCATTCAATTATCTGAATTCAGTTTAAACTATATAAATATTATACTCATCCGTTAAGAACAAAATTAAAAAAATCTTTATAAAACAATACTGTTAGCCATTTAAAGGGCTTTGAATCAACATCTGATACATGTGGTTGTTCCAGGCCATCGGCATTTGCTTATTTCATGGGTTAAGAAAATGGATAAGGATGGTTTATAAACTAGAAACCAGATTGGATGTACTTGCAGTGTTCCAGATATATTTTTCTGACAATGGACAAGATCAAGTAGTTTGAAGAATCACTTGACTCCTATAAAATTTACTTGCCCTGAAGAATATTTACTATCTTAAACAAGTGACCCAAGTTGGCCCAAAGTAGATCCAACACTGATTGGTCCAAAAAAAAGCAGCTGAACCAGTCAGGAGGATGGTCCATCAGAAGGTGGTATAACTCCTGTGAAAGATGTCATAGAACACTGTCAATCAAATCCATTCAAAGTCTCATCAATACAATGCCAAATACCAGATTTGTTTCAAAACCAGCACATCATGGTAAAATTACACTTTTCTTGGTTTTGTAAGAAAAGGGCATTTTCATGGGGACTTAAATTCATGGTTTTGCCTGTCAAACTTTGCATATTAGTAGGTATTTAATTTCATGGTTTAACCTCTACAAATACCCAAAATAAAGAATACAAGAGAACAAAACTATACCGTTGCAAAGGGCGGTCACTTTAATGTTTAAAACAATACTACCACCTGTATGAATACAAATCAAAGACCTGGCAAGTTCAATACTTACACCGTGCTTTTGACCAAGTGAATAACATCAGTCTAAGCCAATACAGCTAACAACACTAAAACAATACTTCCATCTCTATGAGCACCCGTCAAGATTAATCAGTTTTGCCATGTTTTTGTTTGTTCAACATCAAAGAAAGCAGACGCAGCCAACAAAACCAAATCAGTTAATAAAGTACACATGAATGATCTCTTACTTAAGCCAATGTCCATCAAGTTGTACCATCAGTACTTTCTGACTATTATAGCATTAACACAGTGGCTTAGGAGTGGTAAAATTCAACTTATATCCCCCTCGGTTGCTGGACTTCCTAACCCATCAGAAACTGCGAACCCAATGCAGGTGCTTGCTTACCAGGCAGCTAATGATGACGCAGTAGAAAACAAAATGCATGGATAAAATGAAATATGCTTTCAGAAGGATTTAAATGTTTAAACAACAGTTGTACTCGAATGAAGGATCGTCTTAAATAAGTATTAAATTTAATTTTTATATACTGTTATTTTGTATTAATTTTTCTTTAATTTTTAGGATTACTGTTGTTTGAATACCATATGTTTTTTCTATATTTTCTCTCTAGCCTTACTTATCTCACATATCAATATAAAAGACTGTGAGTATAAAATTACAGCTATTGGATACTGTACCTTATTAAACATATGCATTGAAACAACATAAAATGATTTCTAATTCTTAAAAAGGTTTAAAATATAAAACACATGTAAAAGCAAATAATTAATTACCAAATTAAAGTACTGACCTTGATTTATCAAATACATGTAGCTGTGTTAATTTCTAAGAATAAAACACTAAGAAAATGGGGGGGGATGCATCTTCTAAAGTGGCTCATTTTTCATTGGAGATTTAAATTCATGGTTCGTGTAACAACGAAAACAACAAAAATTGGTCCCCCACAAATACTGATGCTACTACAATAAATTGAGGTTTTAAAAAGTGGTTTTAAGGGTTTTTCTGTTGTTTGCAATAGTTGCCATACTGTATAGTTCGATCAGCATTACTTCTATAAAACTGAAACACTTTCATGGCAGCATAATCTCCATCAAATTTGTTTCAAGTCTGTCGAGTGGTTCTTGGGAAGAATAAAATAGCAATTATTAATCGACACATGACGTATGACACATGAAAGATGCAGGACCAAAACAATAGGCTGACATGGTCTATATTCATATGAGCTAAAAATGACATTATAAACAAAAGTTGATCAGGCTATAGTCGAACAGAAAGATGGCAGCTTAATGCAGAAATCAGCACTTTTGCATGAAAATGATATATTGAGAATTAAAATGCATCAACAAAATGTTTTTGTGAAACATGGTACAGGTCTATAATTGCAATCAGAAAGTGTTTGTTATGTTATTTTCTACTTACTGCATTATGATTCCAGATGTTTCAGAGGACATAAAGTTACAAAACAACAAATCAGTTAGTCTTATACCTTAAGCTTGTAGATTATGTCCGACAAAAGCTTTACAAGAGTTTAGTCCCAGGCAAGTGCAAGTTTTCAAAAATGAAACCTCCCAATTTCATTTACAAGATTTATACACTGCTATTTCAGATCAGTGTTTTTCATCTAAACCATTGTATTATTAGCATGGCACCTGGAATATTCTCTTGGCAAGTGTTGACTTGGAATTGACTCTTAGTAACAGCTGATTTAGCACACTGGAATTGACTCTTAGTAAGTGCTGATTTAGCACACAGGAATTGACTCTTAGTAAGTGCTGATTTAGCACACTGGAATTGACTCTTAGTATGTGCTGATTTAGCACTATGGAATTGACTTTTAGTAAGTGCTGATTTAGCACACAGGAATTGACTCTTAGTAAGTGCTGATTTAGCACACTGGAATTGACTCTTAGTATGTGCTGATTTAGCACCATGGAATTGACTTTTAGTAAGTGCTGATTTAGCACACTGGAATTGACTCTTAGTATGTGCTGATTTAGCACACATGAATCGACTCTTAGTAAGTGCTGATTTAGCACACTGGAATTGACTCTTAGTAAGTGCTGATTTAGCACACTGGAATTGACTCTTAGTAAGTGCTGATTTGGCACACAGGAATTGACTCTTAGTAAGTGCTGATTTAGCACACTGGAATTGACTCTTAGTAAGTGCTGATTTAGCACTATGGAATTGACTTTTAGTAAGTGCTGATTTAGCACACTGGAATTGACTTTTAGTAAGTGCTGATTTAGCACACAGGAATTGACTCTTAGTAAGTGCTGATTTAGCACTATGGAATTGACTTTTAGTAAGTCCTGATTTAGCACACTGGAATTGACTCTTAGTAAGTGCTGATTTAGCACACTGGAATTGACTCTTAGTAAGTCCTGATTTAGCACCATGGAATTGACTTTTAGTAAGTGCTGATTTAGCACACAGGAATTGACTCTTAGTAAGTGCTGATTTAGCAAACTGGAATTGACTCTTAGTAAGTGCTGATTTGGCACACTGGAATTGACTCTTAGTAAGTGCTCATTTGGCATACCGGAATTGACTTGATAAGTGTTAATTTTGAAAAATGGAATTGAATCTTACAAAGTGCTGATTTGACACGCTGGAATTGATTCTTATAAGTTGATTTGGCACAATTGAATTGACTCTTGGTAAAAGCTGATTTGGTACATTGGAATTGACTATATGTAAGTGCTAATTTGGCACATTGGAATTGATTTAGTATACTGATTTGGCACAGTGGAATGAACACTTACTAAGTGCTGATTTAGCATGGTGGAACTGACGCTTAATAAATCTTGTCAAATTGAAATTAACTCTTTGGTAAGTGATAATTTGCCACACTGGAATTAACTTTTAGTAAGTGCTTATTTGGAACACTGGAAGTGACTTTACTAACTCTATTAAAAGACATGTTTACAAAGAAGGTTTTAACTACCAAGAAGTGGAAAAAGTGTTTCACTAAACAGCAGATAAGTCGTATGATAATAGGAATGTGTAGATGACATCAGATTTCATCTAAACAGCAGATAAGTCGTATGATAATAGAAATGTGTAGATGACATCAGATTTCTTCTAAACAGCAGATAAATATATGATAATAGGAATGTGTAGATGACATCATATTTCTTCGAAACAGCAGATAAGCCAGCTGATAATAGGAATGTTTAGATTACATCAGATTTCTTCTAAATGGCAGTAGATGTAGAACAGATCTGTAATCAATTTTATTCAGAGTAGTGGAAAACTCAATTTTAAATATATTTCTGTGCCGCCCGATTTATTTGAAAAATATTTTTTACAATTTTGCAACTTATTCCGGACCATTCTAGTGTCTTAGCAATCAAGTTTTCTTTGTATACACAGAGAACACATAGTTTTAGGCTAATGCCTGAAATTAGAATAATATTGGAAAATAAATGTTTCATGTATCTAAAATGTACATTTTATCAAAGCAATAAAAATAAGGACAACAATCATTTCAAGATTTGATTCCATCTATGACCCAGCTGTATATGATTTGTCATCCATTGTCAAAGTTGTTACTTTAATGCATCTTTTACTGCACTTTAGCTGACTAATCAATATAACAAATAGCACAGTCCTTGATATGCTGGTACAAAATGAAATAGCACATCAGGGTCTATGCTGTTTGCAGCTGAACTTGACTTATAAGCAAGAACATACATTACTATTAAGACTGTACTCATGATATTAACCACTGTTTAATATTTAAACATATTTCACAATTAAATATAAGAAGTTTATTTCCATAGCACTGTCAAAATGTATAAATAAAAGTTTACGAGACTTGCTTGTACAGTGTATAAGCAGAGTATAAAAAGAGGTACCTTGCCCATTACTTTTACATATGAATCTAATTTTAAGTCCATCTGTTTTAAATATTATCAAATTTATCTACCAATTGACAGACAGATCAACAGACATACATACATATCTACAATGAATCATTAACTGTTACATGTTTGGGCAGGACCCGAAGTTTAAATCTAGGGGACTTTTTCCAAATACCTAAAAAAAAGCTCTTTCTAAATATGTTAAGTGTGCTTGTGTGTGTGTGTGTGTGTGTGTGTGTGTGTGTACATATATATATATATATATATATATATATATATATATATATATATATATATATAGAAAAGAGAGAGAGAGAGACACTGTGTGATTAATTACTTTCATGCAATAGTCTTCAATTTGGTCAGTGTATCCTTCCTCTATAAGCTATATTCATCATTGACTCATTGTATATAAATTTTAATCAAAGCATATGCTACCTTATATATTTTCTTCTATCAATAGATGAAATGGAATATGAACAATGTATTCTAAATTAAATCTGGTCGCAATAACATGGTATTAGACGACAACTGTACATAATCTTGAAAGAGATTTCAGTATGTGGAGGGACAAAATTATATTTCGCTGAATGCACTATGTCGAGTGGCATCATTATCTTTTAATAATTATATTATTTGAAGGGAGATAATAATAGTTCATTAACATTATGTCTTGGGACATCAATATATTTCATTACTTAAATTATCTGGAAAAATATAATAATATTTTTTTTATTGACATAATGTGGAGGGCGAAAATGATATTTCACTATCTACATAATGTGGAGAGAGAAATATATTTCATTATTTACATATTGTGGTGGGATAAAGTAATTTACACTGAGTTTTGAAGTTGGAAGTTATATGATATTCATATTTAAATTATCATATATTACACTAAGCAGACTACTACAATATTGCATATATGAAACATCAGATGATAATAATAACTACTAGGAACAGCAAAATAATCTTACAGACATATTAGTTTTTGATTCTCTCTAGTGAGGAAACTAGAATGGATGAGATTGCAACAGAACCAAATGCTATAGCCACTCAGAATACAGAAGGAGACTCGCATAATTTTGACAAGAGACAGTGGAACAGAGACAGACACATGGTTGGCCTAAACAAGGCTTGGAAGTTTAAATTTCCTTGACTAGTATACTGGACTGAGGAAGATGAAGACAGGTCACAAATAGATGTCATACACTGTACCATCTGTAAGAAATCCTACATCATTTCATGAGTAATAAGCTGTCACATGGAGACAATGGAAGCAAAAACTTATCAGAGAGATGATACAGCCATCTTCACTATGATAAAGTTACCCAATAACAGGTCAGTATACAGTATAACTATGCATTATCAATGGAACAAAATGATATGGATAAGTAATAATATTAACACAAAGACAGAAACTTCAGTTAATGATCTGATGTTGTGGCTGTCTTTCAAAGAATGAACAATGGACCTGAGTAGAGACTTAAAGACAATAATAAAGAACATAGTGTATCAATGCAAAGGGACCACAGGGACTCATTGCAGGACTGCCAACAATGAAGAAAATTGATGGCATTACAAAAAGACCTATATAAGTATTTTAAGTACAGATGAAGAGTACATGAAGTATGAAAGTCATACAAAAATGCTTTAGTAAGGCTCATCTGGTGGTCAAATGTGTTAAAATATGTCATAGCCATTAGCAGACTGTCATGATTTCAGTTGTCAAGTGTGTTAACATAAAACATGGTATAGCCATTAGCAGACTGTCATGATTTCAGTTGTTAAGTGTGTTAACATAAAACATGGTATAGCCATTACCAGACTGTCATATTATCAAGTGTGTTAACATAAAACATGTCATAGCCACTACCAGACTGTCATGATTTCAGTTGTCAAGTGTGTTAACATAAAACATGTATAGCCATTAGCAGACTGTCATGATTTCAGTTGTCAAGTGTGTTAACATAAAACATAGTATAGCCATTAGCAGACTGTCATATTATCAAGTGTGTTAACATAAAACATGTCATAGCCATTACCAGACTGTCATGATTTCAGTTGTCAAGTGTGTTAACATAAAACATGTCATAGCCATTACCAGACTGTCATGATTTCAGTTGTCAAGTGTGTTAACATAAAACATGCCATATCCATTAGCAGACTGTCATGATTTCAGTTGTCAAGTGTGTTAACATAAAACATGGTATAGCCATTACCAGACTGTCATGATTTCAGTTGTCAAGTGTGTTAACATAAAACATGGTATAGCCATTACCAGACTGTCATGATTTCAGTTGTCAAGTGTGTTAACATAAAACATGGTATAGCCATTAGCAGACTGTCATGATTTCAGTTGTCAAGTGTGTTAACATAAAACATGGCATAGACATTAGCAGACTGTTATGATTTCAGTTATCAAGTGTGTTAACATAAAACATGGCATAGACATTAGCAGACTGTTATGATTTCAGTTATCAAGTGTTGCAAGTTAGTCATCATATACCTGGAATCTTACACTGCAGGAAGTGATCTTGTTTGTTTGAAAACCATGAATGATCCAAATACAATATGAATAAGCTTCAAAACGTAACAAAATTTTGATGCAAGACAAAGCAATATTAACTGATGCTTAACAATGCTATTTTTTTAATACTTTTGTAATTTCTGAAAAGACAATATGCCAGACAAAAATACACATATATCTGAACCGCTGACTGATTAAATTAGTAAGCTTACAAAAAGAGTAATGTTACTACTTCTTTGGTGGTTCTTTGCCTTGTGGCAGAGGTTTGGGCACCACCATGGTTAAATTATTCACCAGGTGGTGATCCTGTGGCTTGAGACACCATGGAGTCTTTTTTATATCACAGAACAGTTTGACACTGATAAATTCTGCTGGAGCACCATCAATGACTATAGAATTGGCACTGATCAGATCATAATTGGCTGTTTTTAGGCCTGTCTCTCTATCCATCCGATTGGTTTTCTGGAAATAGATATAAAAATTTCTTACTTCAAAGGCTTATTTTTATGAAAATGCCAGTATTGTCTCTGTCTGACCTTAATATTAAAAAATTGATTTTCAGATTTAATTTTTAACTATATACTTGATAAGGGGAAGTAATCAAATCAAGCTCTTTGACTTGCTCTCATTATAAACTATATTGTATTCCATTCTTAATTGGCAAATTACTCTGACAAATGATTTCCAGCTTTTAAATAGCCATTGCCAAAGTTTCATAATGTTTGTGCTTCCATACTTAACTCTTTATGCTCAATTAGAATCAATAATCAGATTGTCTAACAGTCAGATTATCAAAATTGATTAAAAATTAACCATTTAAAACAAAGAAAGATTTGATGAGCCCTATCCCCATCGTTTGTACTTGATTCAAAATGTAATCCATGAGTCAATAGTTGTATACATGCATAGACCAGGCTGGGTCAGATGCCTCAGTGTGTCCTTAGTCAATAATACAGTAGAACCTGTCTTGAAAAAAGACCACCCCTTCTGCCAAAAAAAATAATGGTCTCTTAAGACAGGTAGTCTCTCATAACAGGTTATAAGACTTTATAATCAAAATGTCTGTGCATGGATATTCTAGTCTCTCAATACAGGTGATCTTATAGCAGTGGTCTCTCAAGACAGGTTTTACTGTATGTTGAATGTGCCATAAGAAAACAACACAAACACAAACAAATATGTATTTCCCTTCAGTCATGTGTTGTGAAAAGTAACTCTTGAAACTAATTTGATTATCTGCTCCCATAATTCAAGTTTTCCATGTACAATAAATTAAATTTTTATAAGGCTCAGTACTTTCTGAATTATGATTAGAGCCACACTTGTTGGACCCATTACGGACTAACCATGGAATCTTTGGGCTTGGGGAACCTGGTGTTTTCTTTCCGAGCAATGTACTGTTTTCTTTCATCTCAAGATTTTTTCTTCTTCTGGAAATATGGCATTAGATTAACCCAAAACCATCTCCAAGTACTTCTTATTGCAGAATTGGAACAAAACATTCAGTTTCATGTACAGAACTAAAACTAAGTCATCCCATAACTCTATGCATTACCTGCAAACTACATTATCAGGTACAAATTTGTATAAATGAATTTCAAAAGCTTTCACAATAAATCTATATACAGCAAAGTTGTATTAATGATTACAATTATACAATCCCTGCAAGAAAAGTTACACCTATATCATATTGCCATCTTAAGCAAGTAAGACAGTCACTAAATGACATTTATGGATAAATACACAGTAAAATCATCCGTCACAATAAAACCCCCAGTACAATCGTCCATTCTTATTATAAATCTTCCAGTATAATGGTACCTCACTATACATTCCACAATATAATATTCCCTAACTATAAATACCCCACTATAATGGTCCCTCACTATAAATACCTCAGTATAATGGTCCACAAATATAATTGTCCCTGACTATAAATTTCCAAGTACAATGGTCCCTCACTATAAACCCCACAATATACATAATGGGCTCTAACTATAAATTTACCAAATATAATGCAGTATCTTTATAATACAGATATAGATTACATTAAATTGGTCACTTTCTGTTTTATCACTGCTATTTCACTATATTTTGTTCCTTTCCTTTCAAACCAATTATGCATATACTGTTATCTGACATTATTAAATACTCATTTTAGTGTTTCAATGCACTATTTAGACAAAGTCTCTTGAAATCATTCCTCAGTTTTGTATGGCTCCCATAATCAAGGTTATAAAGAGGAAAACTATGCAAAATGCACAAACAAGAAACTGCTGGAGATCAAAACAAATAATGCATGCTACTTATTCGCATAGCCTAGAAATTCTGCATTAAGGTTTCCATGCTGTGATCCATTTATTCTTTATTATTAAACCTTACCACTTACCAGATGCTTAATTAAAGTCTAATCCCAATGCATAAACCCATATCTACCATCACAAAATGTGCCAGCATGGTTCAAACAGAAATTTCAAACAAAAATTTAAGACCTCTTTAAGGAATTTTAGGGAATTTTTTATCACCCCTTTTTAAGGTTCTATTAAATGACTGAATCTTACCTTTTACCAATGTGTTTCTCCATGTTTTTGACACTGCAAAATTCATAAATAAGAAGTCTTTTGCTTACACATAAAAGTAGGTCAATATAATAGCTATGAGAAAACACAAGCTTGAAAGTTTTGTCTTTTGTTGTTTTAGTTTGAGTTATAAGAATTATTGATCACAACTGTTTCAGCTTTTATTACATCAATTTTTTTTTTTATCATCAAAGCCAGAAATACCTTGCCTGCAACTTTAAGAGGAACAAAGGCTTGCTGGTGGAGGGAATGTACAAGTAGTGAGTCACTTTAACTTGCCACAATGACTATTATTTTGTTTCATTTTACTCTCAGCCATATTCAAGCTTTCTGTACTCACTGGCATCAAATATGAATTTTTTTCCACAATGATGACATTTATAAAGGTTTGTCATTCCATAGATTTTACAAGTGTTGTTGAACACACACTTTCCAGGATGGACAATGCAGATTAATTTTCATTTATGCATGCTGGCCATTTGTATTGTTCACTAGGCAATTGCTCTGCATTTTTGGTCACATCAGAATATTTTTTTTCCCTCAAAAAATCAGTACATCTGTATTGTTAACTGGGAAATTGCTCTGTATTTTCGGTCACATCAGAATAAAAAAAAATCCTCAACCAATCAGTACATTTGTATTGTTAACTGGGAAATTGCTCTGCATTTTCGGTCACATGAGAATATAAAAAAATCCCCTCAAACAATCAGTACATTTGTATTGTTAACTGGGAAATTGCTCTGTATTTTTGGTCAAATCAGAATATTTAGTTTTCCTCAACCAATCAATACATTTGTTTTGCTATCTGAAATATTGCTGTTTTTCCTGTCACAACAGAAAAAAATTCTTCTTTTTCTCAACTACATGGAACATGATTCTGCCACTTTGAAAACGTTAATGGTGACTTCCTTTTTGTAGAAGGAAGCACTAATCATATGAAATCAAGGGCTTTTATAAAGGCCATTTGTCACAATTCAAGAAATTTTCTGAAGTCTGAGTTGAATTTAAGGACTTTTAAAAGCTATCAGTGAAATAAATTCAAGTAGTTTTCAAGAGTGCTCAAACACTGAGATCTGGATGTATTCAATTTATTTGGAGTAACCAGAACAACAAACAACACAGATCAGATTCTATGTTGTTTTCTGTCGTACAATACTTATAAGCAAGTATATATAGTGTATACTTGTTAATTCCTACTAATTTATTAAGTGCCAAACATGTACAAGACACTTTGGTTTGATGGCTCTTTATGATGAAGTTATACATGATTAATGCATATGAATTCAGGGACTGAATAACAGCAGCACATATTCAGCATGCTAAGCTAATCAGTTTTAATGGCCACAATTATTAAATGCTACTTTCATAATTGTTTGTGCATTTATCAGCTTCCTTATCTGATAATAAGAATGGCAAAAACTATACTTGAAATTTTACATCCTGAATTTCCTCAAAATGTATTTTCTTAGTTCGACAAATCCAAATTACTTGATTACACATTTCGAAATTGTACTGTAATTTTGATGATATTCCAAGTGTAATTACATCCTCTTACTGCACTCAAAATGAAATAATCATTAATTTCATAGCATCTTCTTGATAACTGAAAGGCTTCATATTTTTCCCAGATTATGATTTCCTCTTACTGCACTCAAAATGAAATAAACATTAATTAATTAATTAATTAATTAATTAATTAATTAATTAATTTCTTCTTGATAACTGCAACTGAAAGGCTTCATATTTTTCCCATATTATGATTTCAAAACATTCAATGACAGAACAGAAACACTCTTGCAAATCTCAACTGGCTGCTGAAATCCAATGTCCTTCATGCAGAATTGGCCAGATAAATCCAGTCCATAACCCCAAAATTACATAAATTTGGCAAAAATACCAAAATCAATTCATTCCAGATAAAAATGGAAAAGTTATTGTAATGCGCATTCATTCACAATATGACTTGGAATTTCAATTTTAAGTAGACCAAAATGCCATTTGCTCTCAAAAGTTATGTCTAGTGTGCAACAAAGTTCAAAAAAAGAAAAAAGTTGCTTATCTGGTTTACAAATTTGAGTTAATCTCTACTAACAAGTGACAAAAGTCGACACTTAACAGTCAACAAACATGGCCATTTTGATAAACAAAGGTCATCTATAACTGATAAATGGATACAAAAATTGTGTTTAATTTTACAGGAACATGAATCAGACTGGCCTTTTACTCAAAAGAAAACTGTTAAATAAACAGCATGGTGTGCTATTCTAAGCAATACAAGATCAAAGACTTTGTTGAATTCAAACGGTGACTATCAACAGTTCAATTATACTTTTCTAACCAGACTATAATGACTATCATAGGTATACAGTATTATCAGAAAACTAGTTTACAGTGGTATTTTGTATGGTGGTGCATACCACAGTATATTTTCACTGTACTGGTACATTGATAGTTTCAGTCAGTAATAAATTTATGGAAAATTCTCAAGTAGGCTTGTTACCACAATAATCATATTTTATGCATCTTTTCATTTTTCATTAAAAAAATTTAAATCCAAAAATTATTAATGTTTTAACAAAATAGTTGTATGCATGACAAATTAATGACGTGTCACATATGCCATCATGGCAGCCAAAAGAAATGTAATGAAAGCTATTGGACCAAAAAGATTCAAATTTAAAAAAAGGAGTGAAAAATTTCATTTTTTAAAGTTGTTTATTAGTGTATGTAAAAAAAAACATGTATTCCTTTTGTAAGACTAAGAATCATCTTATGATTTTCAGGACAGCAGTTGTATTCTGTTTGACGTTTAAGCAATTTCTCTAATTTATCTAAAATATTTTCTTGCATGTTGAATCAGTGTTACTGGCCCTTTCTAATAAATATCTTTACCAGGTGTTGACACCCCCACTCCAAGTTTCCCCTTCTATTGCAGTAATAGTGTATTTAGTATAATTACAGGCTTCATTGTCAATACTTCCAATATTGATCAACAAGCACTTTATTGTCAGTGATTTTCTTTCAAGCTGAGAACTTTAATTTTATTTTATCATACAATAAAGGATATGACATAGACTGAATTTGCTACAAATCAGAGCAAAATATTTTATGTGAGTTGGAAATTTAAATTCCCAGGCCCCAGGCCCCTGTCCCAGAAAATGTAACCGTTTTTTCCCTACATAAATGCAGAATGCCACGGTACATATTGCTGTTTAGAAATTTTGTGGTATATCACATAACAATTATTTTCACGGTACCCAGCTGTAATGACTATGGCATATAATTGCATCAATAGTTAGCACGTGTGTCAAGGTCAGTGGTCAATGGCTGTGCCATATGCTATACTTAATATTTGTGTCTTATACTATATATTAAACTGAGTAATAGAGCATGGAAATATACACTAACTTGTTCATATATTTTTTTATCCCTCCCCACATACTGGTATATGTCAACATGTGTTACAACTTGACATGTCATTAATCACATTTTCGCTTATACAAATTCTTTCTTTTAGGCTCTGATTGAAGACTGATATGACAGCCTTGGCCATTTGCATAGCAACTCATAAAAACGAATATGCAGGATGAATTCTTAGCCATTTTAACATGAAAATTTAACCTTTAAGTACTTACTGAACTCTGTTCAAAGTATCTCTTATTGTCCCTTGGCCTATTTCTTGTATTATGAACATGTTTAAATGTCTGCTTGCCTGTAGTAATATTTTGTGGCTGTGACACCTGAAATAAAGGCATGTATAAGCAATGTTCACTGCATGAAAGAGCACTTAAAATAAACTTGTTATAAATGATCGACTAGTACTAATAGGACAATAGTTTCCATGGATCTTGCTAAAAACTAAACAAGATAAAGACCCCAAAACAAAACAAAAACCTGCTAAGACAACAACAGAACCACTTCCCTAATCCAAGATCTTATATGCTGCTCAAAAATGTCAATTATGGCAAAACTAAGAAAACTGATATCCACATAGTGTATAAACTTGCTTGTCAGTCAAGTCCAACTACAAACAACATTGAATCTAATCGGTTGTCACATCATGTGTCAGCAAATCAAAGTGAATGTTGTTTGTTCTATTGATTGTGCCTAACAAACTGCATATATCCTGATATGACAGTGTATTATTCAATGGCAGATCTAGGTAATTCCAGTTTAGAGTTCAATTTTTGTCTTCTAAGTCAGTATATATGATAAATAAATAATTTAGCAACACATTATATTTTAAACAATGCCATTCTTGTGACAGGCCAATGCATATACATTGAGTTAAATTAAAATTCTCTAATTTGGATGACATTATCTGGGAAGTCATCTTATTTTCATCATATAATTAATCTTCTAAGTCGTAAATAAATAATATAGAGTTAAATTAAAATGGTCTCTAACATGGATGACATTATCTATCTTATTTCATCAAATAATTGATTGTTTGGCAAAAACATCAATAAATGTGATTATTATTACAGAAGTGGTTTCATGCTGGGGTCGTTACAACAGAGATTGTACTGTATATACATCTGTCTACAAAAGACACATGCTGGAATGCCAGACACTGGCTACAAAAGAGTTGACACTACAAACAGATTTATGTGTACTGTATTGCATCTAAAAGGGACTTATTCTTCCTAGCTTCAACTTACAGATAGCTTAAAGACAGAAGTGACAGAGCAACTCTAACTGCATTCTGAAAAGATGCCACTGTGTAACAATGTTCAATGTACTACAGGCTGAAATGAATAATGTTATAGCTGAGGTTATACAGTGCTCAAAATCTCTGATAGCACAATGCCCTGGGCCCCTCTGATTTCAAATCAGGCCTGTCCTGTATTCTAAGTGAAGTGCCCATCAGGCCTATAAAAAGAAATTCTAATTTGTATGCGGAAACTTTAATCTCACTGATGAAATGTGTAAAAGGATTTTCAAGATGCTGACATACCTGCCATAAAATGGTGCAATCTAAATTAGATCACCCCTGTGTTTCAAGAAAACACAATTTTCAATTATCTTCAAAAATAGGAAAACAAAACAGTTTCAGTATATGCTTGTTACACGTAGCATGTATAAACGGTAAACAATCATGATTGGAAAAGATGTAAACTATTCCTTTGGCAGTTTAAGTAGTGACAATTAAAGGCAAACAGGTCATGTACAAACCACTATTTCACATATTACTTAATTGGCTGACCATAGCTAGTGAAATGTGTTTGAAGGCTGCAGTGGGTGAGACCATTTTGCAAATTTGCATAGATATTACCAGGAGGTGGAACAACTATTATAGACAAATATAAATCAAAGAGATGCTAGATGCATATACAAGAACAAATGTTATTACATATCATTATCTTGAATGAGAATTTTTAAGATAAATGTGTTATATTTATTACAAGTTTGTGAACAACAGCAATGTTTCTTTGAAGTCAGATTTTACTGCATATATAGAATGCAAAGCATGTTCATTTCAGTTGTCGGAATAGTGTTCAAGTGTAATTCATTTTTTAAGCCAATTTAGAAGCAATTAGCTACCACCAAAGCCAAACAAAATAAAATTCAGAACTCCTAGTTCACTGAGTGTTACATTGTAAAGCATGCAAGCAAAACTATACAAAAAATAAGGGGGGAGGCTATTAATTGTTTGCTCATAGTGCAAACACATCGAATTATGTCAACTCAGTTCTGACTCAGATTCACTCAGAGAATCATCCAGCAAAGAAGTTGAACACCATGACCTTCTAGTCCCTAGTAAGTGTAGTGATGAACTCTAGTGACACTTGCATTACCTTCGAACCCCTTTGAACCCTGTTTAATTTACATTCAAAATGTAGCCACTGTAACTGTAACGCATGACAATATTAAAAAAAGGGTACTTTTGGGTATGTAGAAACTGGAGTCTGGTTTTGTGGAACTTCAGTCAGGGAATTTATTTAAGTAACCAACCCTGGGCCTGTTCTTTGAGCACTGTTATATTATTTAAACAGGATAACAGTTTTTTTCTCTCTTCTAGGGGTGGGTCAGGAAACAGGCTGGATGATTTCTGATTTACTCTACAAACACTAGTTACATTTAATGTTGAAACCCAAATTCAGATTTCTTAAGCACAATAATCTCAAATGTGATCAACAGACATAAATGTATGATGGAAGCCAATGAAGATAAGTTGTATTCTATGATGATGTATATCTGTGAAAGCAAAAGAGTCATGGAAGTCACTATAACCATGAAAATCACAAAAAAGCAGGAAACTCCCTTTGTATTCCACCTCTGTTTCATTTACTTATAAAGTAAAACACTTTAACCTGAACATACTATACAAAAAAAAATTAAAACAAAACTTAATCAAGTTGTGGATGCACAAAAGGAGGTATATATAAAAGGGCATGCAGTGTTTCATACAAGGGGTAAAATATTATAAGTAAAAATTCCCTTTAATGTCAGAACTGGCAGTCTAAGTAATAAAACAAATCTTGGTACCAGAACGGGAAGTAAAATTAAAAACCGACCAGGCCCGCACCTAGGAAATTCTGGGCCCCAGGCAGCTGACAGAGTTTGGGCCCCTTTCGTGTTTCAAATATGTGCGTATATGTGCCTATCTAGCTCGGGCCCCTGACAAGTGCCATGGTTGTCTCCCCCCCCCCCCAGGTGCGGGCCTGCTCTGACACACATTAAAGGTAAAATGAAACAACTATATGCACATGGAGGCCAAGGTTGTCACTATGTCATGCTTCATGAAAGCAGGCTCCTGGTAATGGTTGCATTTACCTAGAACAACAAAATTAATGAACAGCTGTCATAACTGGCATATAAAAGAATATTGATGAGAACACAAATTACAATTATTCTTACTTTCAATCCTGCTTTTTTCAGTCGAACATGGAGTTCATCATCTTCTCTTCCCCAACCCCAATATCTGTTTGACATTCCATTTATCTTAAAAAAATACAAACATATCTTTTACTAATTAAGGAACAAGTAATACAGATAGCTAAACATGTATGACTTAATGATTATCAAAATAAAAAAACACATCTGCCCACAATGATGATAAGAAAGTCCATTGAACCAAGAAGTCAAAAATGGTTTCAAAAAGCTAATTTGATCATCTGCAAATGCATATATACATTTCTATGACAATTAAATGGATTCTGTATAAATATGCTAATAAGACTTTCACCTTCCCATCCTCAACTTCCACCCCCCCCCCCAAAAGAGACAAGTCCATATATATATATATATATATATATATATATATATATATATATATATATATATATATATATACACATATGTGAGAAAATTGTTTTAAATGTATTTAAAATCTAATCATTTAATCTCATGCATTTAAGCCCATTGGTGGCAAAGCATGAAACAGACAGACAGACAAGCAGCACATTATCCAATAAGAATCCCTCAAAAACAGTCCAAAAGAATTTCCATGAATTCAAGATAACAACATTTTATTTTAACTGCTGTGTGTTTAAACTGACTCCAATATGCTTATGCAATAAACAATCTTCAAATTAAACACTGTAACAGCTCTATTGGTTTAAGACTGACACCATTTTTATTTTGGACAATCCAGACACCATTAGAAACTTTGTAATGAAAGCCCTATGTTGAAAAGGGACTCTGTCCAGAAGAATTAGTTTCAATATGACCAATGTGGCAATCATATCTGAATCAGATCAGAATCATTTGCACTAAACTCACTACCATAATTAGTCTTATGGTACAAATCCCATGTCAATATGACTTTCTGTTTAGGAAATCTGTAACAAAAACAAGATTTTCAAAATGACTGCCATAGTGACATTGCTCATTAAAACCCAAAGTTGATATGGCTTTCCATATAAAAGGAATAATAATGATAAGATTTTCAGGATGACCATTATGGTGGCCATATTGGATATTAGATTTGTACAAATTTTATTCAAGTCTAACTAATCACCTTAAGATGTCTTCCAGTGGAAATCACATTGATATTAAATTATGTTTCTCCTAGAATAATTACCTGACAACATTAGCATTAGGAACATAAGTATGCTATCTCCTGAATTCAGCCCTGCTGAAAAATAAACAGACAAATAGCAATAACTTTCACTTATTACCTCCTCTTACTACCACTAGGTGTCACCAGTTTTTAGCTGAGCAAAAAACATTTAAAAAAATGCTCATATAGCAAAATGGTTGGGAGGGTCTTCACATAATGTGATAAGTATTCTCAAAGAAACAAAATTTACTGTAAAATATGCTTTCTCCTTTAAATTCACAGCCCATCACATTAAGAATAGGTAATAGGAGGAATGCTGACCATACCACCGCAGGTATCTTTCTAGGGAAGAAAGATTGGATTCCTAGGTAAACAATAAGCCATTCTCTGGCTCAAAGCAGCACAGCCTATGGTCACATGATCAATGACTGCTCTATCAGGCTGATATGATTAGTGAAGTCTTCTTACCATCACATTTCACTGGTGCATCCAGCAAATCTAAGAGGATGTATTGGTTTAATTAAGTCTGATGGTCATCTGGGCCACAACCACAGAGCCCGCCAGATTCATATTTTGTCTCTGTGATGCAAAATTAATGAAGATAAAAATCTGAGAAAACTGATTCTGCATATCAGCCAACAGTTTCTATTAAGTCTAGGATTTAAACATTGCATTTGAATGTTAGGACAGCAGAGATAGCTCTAATTTTATAAGCTGAAATCCTCAAAAGGCAACTCTGAGACATCAGAGTAGGTCAAGCTGTATTACACCCTTAAACTACAAAGACAGGGCTTGAGGGGTGATATCTCGCTTTCCTGCCTTTGGCAGTTCTTTGGCAGAAAATGGGTTTTGTGGTTCCAAGGACTTGTTTCTGTGCACTTAAAGTAGTGCTTTAGGATGCAAATAAGATCCTGTATGGCCGCTGCTCTTGACCCATCTACTGATGAGAGAGGGCAAATGACAACTCTTTGACTGCCCACTGACAGTAATTTTTTTTTTTTTATTAAACATGATGCCTGATTGTATCAAAAGGTTCACTAAACCAGCTAACCTGAACTGAGTGATTCTTGACCAATAGGACATGTACCTAACTCACCCTGCAAGACAAAGCCAAAGCTATCAGAAAATAGGTTTTGTACTACAACAGCTTAAGCAAGGTCCTGGCTAATGCTCTAACTTTTCTGCACTGATCAATGTTAGAACCCAATGCAGATTCAATTTTGGAAACAGGCTGAGGAACTGGGGTCTATTCAAATAAAATTGGCAAGAAGTCTGATAGCTCTTTATCATGAGCAGCATATCCACTGCCATGGTGTCTAAAAAGTATTAAATATCATGGAGTAATAGCCTTTCATGGTAACTGGGTAAACGAAACTAGTTCAAGACTCAATGAACTTAAAGGGATGATGGTATTTACCCTAACAACACATCACTATCCCTCACAAGCCTTCAAAGTAGAATGCCTTCTTGCACAAGGGAATCTTTCCACAACTGAAGGTCTGAATTCACTTTCTCACTAGGCTTTCCTGACAAGAGAAGAATGAAGGAGGAAAAATTCCAGTCAGCAATGAAACGACAATAACTGACTGCAACATATCTGCAATTGTCTCCCCAAAATCTGTCATAGTGGTGAAAGATTAACCATCTGATTTATGAGTGGGAAGGGCATGGAACCCCCAAAAAATGATTTTGTAATAAAAATTACATATGTACTGGTCTTGTCAGCTTTTGCCCTCTTCTCTTTGCATTTTGATCATTTTTTGTAGAACAGCCTGTGTTTTGAACAAAACAAGTAGATATGTCATGCCTTGTTTTGTACTTCTTACATTTACTGCATTCAAGAGATATGAAATGATTAAAAACAAAATAAAACAAAGACAAATTAATATGCATGCTTTAATGTCGGAGGCCAAGGGAGGTAATGAGCAAGAGTTACTGCCATTTGACTATACATATACATGTACAGTATATCGTGTTCTTTTCTACCTTTTAAATTTTTTGTACACAATCCAGATATAAAATAATAATTACTTAAATGTATATTTTTTCATACATAGAACTTTGTATATGTTGGGAAAAAATTAAATTATCGAACATAAAAGTTTTGAAAAGAAGATTTATGCTTGCAAAAGAGTCGAAAAGACTGTTTTGCCATTTTGTTTTACAAAAATTAATGAGAATATAATCATGATCATATACACTGAAGGTGGATTTTATGGTTGTTTTATTGTTTTGCATTATTTTTTAACTTCATTTTAAACAGCTTAGAAAATATGCTGAGGTACGATTTAGACATGACCACTTATGAAAGTATTGTTTTGCTTGCTAAGTGTATGATATAAATAGTGGTTAACTTTGGGTAAGTTCTTAAGTTCAAAGTTCAAATCAAATAATGAAACAAGTGATTAAGAAATAAATGTACAATATAGATATATCAAACTATGAACACATTTGTTGCTGAGAATGTTTCATATAATATCAAATGAAAAACATGACTGTGATGTTTTACCTCAAATAAAATTGACCCAAACTATTTGTTAACTTCATGCATCACTGTGACTCATGAAAAGGGAAATCAGAAATAAAGAAATAATCATGAATTATAACTGTACAGAAAGGCTTTCAATAATTTCTCATTCATTGATCCACCCTTATTTTTCTTCTTTTTTATCAGCTGTACAAAGGCCTTTACAGAATATATCAATAAATATTAAATATGTCACTGCAACATAATACCACATTTCAAACAAGCTCGGAAGCCCTTTCATGTTTTATTATCCAACAAAATTTCTATCTCAGTACATGCTAAAGTGAAGACCACAGACCATTTGTCAACTAGTGTTACTGTTTGATTATGGTCAAACAAACATGAAACATAAAAACCTTGCCATTTTCTATTGTAATTTGAAAGCCACTAACTCCATTAAATTGTTTTGTATATATACTATCTTTAAACTGCTTGTACTGTTATGACATGGATATAATTAACATTTTATTGCAAATCTATTCTACAATATACCCCTCTATTGTTATCATTATTAGCAAGTACAAATAACAAGTAATGCATATGATTGCTTGTCATTACAATATCTGTATGTACAATGGCCTTAATAGCACAGTGACAAATTTTCATTTCCTTAAAGATAGGTTCATTTCATTATTAGCAGCCTCGCTGATTTGACCTCTTCTGTAGAATCTTGCCCTCTATATGGTTTCAATTGGAATAAACTTACCTAAACTTTAAGCATATTTAATTAGCATATAAATAACATTGTGTAACCATGTGGTTGTTGTAAAAATGTATACTGTAATTAAAACAAGAATGAATCGTTGATTTAGAGTTGTATTTATTGATAATGGAATATAATAGTGTCATAGTCATTTCAGCCATCTCTCTCTCTCTCTCTCTCTCTCTCTCTCTCTCTCTCTCTCTCTCTCTCTCATTTACTAACAACAATTGTCTGATTGCTTTCATTTTTATTGTAATTGGATTCTTGAGTCGTGAGCAGAATGAGACCAAAAAATTACATTTATCTTTCATGTCAATACTATTAGGTTGTTAAGTACTGTGTATTCCACAGACATTGTTCAGGCACAATCCCTATTTATGTACAAGGTCAATACCACAAAGTGATAATTCATTATTTTACACATAATTTTTAATACTCTGAAATTGATCATTATTTTTTCATGTACTCAAAATAACATGAAATATGGTAACATGGAGAGAAAAGAGAATGTTTCGGGCTGGATTTTGGAGGTAAAAGGCTTATCTTCCTATATGCTAAATGTGATCATGAATGTTTTCAAAAGAGAAACCCCATACATGTACTGATATGACTTTCCATTCAGAATTAGTAGAAATAACAAGTTTTAATATGGCAGCTATCAAGGCCATACTAGAAATCAGATTGGCAAAATTTGTATTCAAGACCAACTAGACATTGCAAGTCTTCTGGTGGAAACCCATGACAATACGGCTTTCTGTTTGGAAAGAGTAGCAAAAACAAGATTCTTTAAGATGGCTGCAATGGTGACCATACTATAGCTGCCAACCCCCGAGTACGAAAATACTGACTACTTGTGACAAAATTACTGATTTTCAGGGACGAATACTGATTTTTAAAATTTCAATGCATATGTAACTATTTACAACATATACAACCATCAGTAAAGTAGGACATAATTATTTAATGTCAATGATGCATGTGTTCCACACTTGTACCTTCTAGAGTTGCACCATGTTCCATTTCAGGTGCCCATTCAGAAGGTGCAAGAGTGCAACACACTCAAACACAAGCTGTTTATAGGAGCCATTTCCAAACCTTGTTTCTTTTTCAATCATTGATTCCAATGTACCAACTTTCATTGATTATCTCAATTCTGAGATTTTCTTATTGAACTGTTTTCATTCAAGCATAAGAGTTATCCTTTGCGATTTTAATGTTTGGAAAATGTGTGCAAAATAAACTGCCAGCAACACTAGAAACTGAAAAATGAAGGTTTATTTCTGAAAAAAAAACAATGTAATAAATCAAATTTCGATCGATGTATATTAAGGTTCTCTCTGGCATTTATCTATGTCGTTCGTAAGTTCTGGCTGTGCTGTGTGTGATGAAGCAGGAAGCTGATGTTTATTAGCTTTTTCTTGTTTTTATATTTCATGGGCGCCTCCATGCCCAATAGCGAAATCACATTACACAATTTGCAAAACGTCAAGTTTTCTCCTTTACTATATGGTTTCACAAATCGATATTAGAACGACACAAATGTCCTTCCAGTTGTTTCCTTCTATTTTTCCTGGAGAATTCTGAATATTCCGCTTTCTTATTTAACACATTTAGAAGCTGAATATTATGAAGACGAGATACAGCAACAGCGGTAACTATTGCGAAATCCAAGATGGCGGATAACGACAGGCATGGTAGCCTCGATTTCGAATGAACCAATTGTATTGTAGAACTGTATTCATATACACATGTGATACATTCAATCAAAATAGAACCGAGTGCCCGTTCTAAACTCACAATTCAAAAGAAATTTTTTGTTTTTTTTAAAATAATAAACGTATTTTTGGCACAAAAAAATGTACAACCGTATTCAGATCCAAAATATGGGACAAATACGGAAAAAACGGGACAGTTGGCAGCTATGCCATACTAGAGATCAGATTGTCACCAATTTCATTTAGGACCAAATAGACTTCCTATAAGAAGTCCTGCAGTGAAAACTTCATTTGATATGACCATCCATTCTGGAGGAGTTAGATTTGCAAACTAGCTGTAATGATAGCTATATTGGATATCTGCAACACCATTTTCACTCTGGTCCTGGGTAAATGCATGGGCAAAGTTTTTTGGCTTTCCTCCAAATAGTTTAGGAGTAGTGGTGATAACAAAGTTAAGCTAACAGATGGATGTCAGACAATATACTATCTCATAAGCTTTTCTAGTTTACATCCAGAAGAGCTAAAATAAAGAAGTGTACAAAAATAAATACTCATTAGGTATATGAACTATTTTAAATGGAAGGATGTCTAGAACTTATGCTATTACGCAAACATAATCTTTCTTCAGCCATAGTGACCTTTGTTCTTCTGACCCTGAAATTGATAGGCTTCCTTCTTTCTCAAAGTACAAGCCAGCCACAAAATTTTGGTCCATGTCCATGTTGTAAAACTAACAATATTGTAGTGTTAACAGTAGTAGTGCTTAACACCATTTTTCAGTACACGATAGGCTATACATGGTGGCCAGTGATAATGGTGGAGGAAGAACCCAGGAAAACTACCGGAAAGAACCACCAACCCATGAAAAGCTACTGGCAAGCTTTCTCACATACCTACATTGGCTGAACATGAGACTCAAACCTATGCAAACAGAGGTGAGATGTTAGTGATCCGTAATGGACAGCACTTTAGACGACTCTGCCACTCTGGCCCCACACAATATTGTAACAACAAAAAAAATTCTTTCAATCAGCTAACTAACACTCAATGTTTTGATCCACAAATTGATAAAAGTCTGCTATACCATTGGTGCAAGCTATCCACAAAGGTTAGTCCAAGAATGTGTTGTAAAACATTTTTGTGCAGAAGCAAGATTTGACCTGTCAATGACTGACCTTTGACTCCAAAAGAATTGACTGGTTTCTTCCTTACTCAAAGAGCAAACTATCCATACAGTTTGGTGGAGGTTCTTCTTTTTCTGCTAAAGTTATTGTGAAGAAAAAAGTTAATGAACTGATGGAGAGATAAAGTTCATAGCATAAATTCTGTCAAAAAGGCAAACATAATGAAATGATATATCTTGTAACTTTATATAACCTATAATAAATTAAAGAAAATTAAAGCTCGATCCAATCAACCTTTCTCTTTTATGGCAAGGATAAATGGTATCTCCTTACCATTTCAAAGTGCTTGTTATTAATAAGCAGTATGCCTCCAATGAAAGTGGGATAGTTGTACACAGGATGAAGACCAGGTGCAGACACATGGAAAGGACCTTTGTCTGGATAGCTGTAGCTGAGATTCACATTCAGCGGCAGTAAGTCCACATCATGCATAGCAATGTAATCACACTCATTGTGACTCAGCTGAAATCCAACATTAATGAGGTAAGCCCTATTAAATCTGCAAAAATACAAAAAACATGGAAACATAATTGATGCAGAGTATCACAGTATCTTCATATGTTTAACAATTTTAAAGAAATCACACATACATAACCTTGAAATTACTCAGTAAAATAAATTCAAAAATAAAATTTAGTTTACAATTAACAAATTTAGAATGTACTTTGCTGCAAAGACGGTATAGTACATGTAAGAGATGAAAGGTTCAATTTTAACCCATTTAATTAATACTTGAATGGTAATTTATAATAAGCTTATTACAGTCAAACTGTATTTGTAATATTAAACATTTAATATTAATTCAAATTAAACAAGTAACAAAATACTAACATATACCTAAAAACTGCAAATAAAGAAAGAAATTCACAATTATTAACAAAATTTCAATTATTTACCTAAAATTATCCATTTGATTGATGACATATATTTTGTGTCTAACTTTCTTCTTGTTAAAATAACTATGTACATAGGGTACAAATTGTACAAGTTCTTCTATACGGTCTCTGAATGGTACTATCACTGCCAGTTTATGCAGGTCCCAGCTTGTGTTATCTCCCTTGGAAAAGTTATCTTCTCTTGGCACTGTTGCACTTTCATCAGCCAGATGAGATCTTGACTTTACATATTCAGGACAGGGACATGAGTTTATGTTTACAGCACTCATTGAGTAAAAGCCCATCATGAATGTTACTCCCAAGGCATATACAATGCAACACAGGATTAAGCATTTCAGAATTGATAGTTTTCTTGCCATATAATTAAAATTATGGGTCTTCCATCAGTAACAATGATGCCTGCAAGATATTATGAATTTGTTACAAGTACTGAAATAAATATTTGAATAATACAATAAAAAATAAATGATTTTATTTTATACCTGAAGCATGTACAATATCTGTGACATATGTTGGTGTTACAATGTTATAATGATCATATCCTTGTTTTGCACAGGTATAAACCTTCAATGCTGACCTTGCAGATACGCCTAGCTTGAAAGACAAAATTTTAAATCAATAAGTATTATCTGTTAAAGGCTATTTTTTCTGTATCCCAACATAAATTTTTTTTTTCAGTTAACCTTATTCAAAAGTAATGAAAACTCCATTCTAATCTGATATGAAAATTGTCACCAAAGCAAACATCAATTGACATAAATGTCAGATAAACATTCTGATTACAATTATTTTACATTTCTTCCATTATGAAACAAAAACAAACTCCCTAGTGTATGATAGGTCAAAGTGTAAACAGTAGTTAAATTATATTCTATAACATTATAAATGAAAAATATGCAATGTTAACCTAAAAGAATGCTGAAGCAAATGAAACAGAGGACAATACAAACTGAGAATTATTATCAAAATAATTTAGTAATTTGCTTTGTTTATCTGTTTGTTTGATTAGGATTCTTAGCGTAGCTTTGTGTTTTTATTTTTATGTTTTAATGACATTTTTTAGCACACGATAGGCTATACATGGCGACCAGTATTATTGGCAGAGGAAGAACCCGGGAAGAGCCCCCAGAAAGAACCACGACCCACAAGAAGCTACTGGCAAGCTTTCTCACCTAACTACATTAGCCGAATCTTAGACTTGAACCCACGCAGACAGAGGTAAGACGGCAGTGATCCGTAACGGAAAGCACTTTAGACCACTCAGACACTCAAGGCCCCAGCATAGCTTTAACAATTGTTCAGTCATATCGCTACGATGTCTGCAGTGAGACAGTTTATAGTGATGTCTAGCACTAAGGCATCATGCCACAGACATGTAACATGATATCCCATCCAGTCACATTATCCTGACACCAGGACAACCAGTCCTAACACTAACATCTTAATGCTGAGCGTCAAGAGAAGCAGATGCTAGTTCCATTTTTGTAAGTCTTTGGTATGACTTGGCCGTTGATTGAACCCATGACTTCCCACTTCCGTGGCAGATGTTCTTACCAATAGGTCACTGGAGCGGTATAACTAATTTGCAATGTATTAAACAAAAATATAAATCTTTTAAGTACCAATCATCTCTGCAATAAATCTGACAATTTGATAATCATTATTGTTGGAATAAAATAAAATACAAAATCCAGAACTGCTAGAAATAAATGAAGTAAAAATTACTGTTATTTTCTTTTGGTTGTGTGAGTGGGGGAGTGGGTGCTTGTTTTCATATAAAACCTCATGATTTTCATTTACCTCAATGTGCATTTTGAACAATATCAATATTGGGATACTGATTAAAATGTCATTTCTAGAAGTAACAGTGTAATAGTCATTCTATTGAAAACATCTCCCAACCCATACCACCTCCTGCCCAAGTTGTAATGTCATTGCTGAAACCTTACAAAATCTTGGCTAAGAAAGAAATCCAACACATACCTAAACTATTGGCCGAAGTTCTTCAAAATATCTCAAGATGATGCAAGTACCTTGTGCATCCCATCCAACACTGAAATTAGATATCTTTAAAATAACCTTTTCAAAATGCAAGCAACAATTAGGTGAATGTAAGTTTGTGTTCTATAATACAAGTAAAATTTTCTTAACATGTATCTGAAATATTGTGTATAAAGCAACTTCATAGGTGAAACATTATACAATTTTTTTCAACCATGTTCCATAAATCTCAATTATATATATATATATATATATATAGAGCTGTACCGATTAATCGCCCGTACGCGTAATCGGGCCGATTATTAGCACAATCGGTATAATCGGGTATCGGCAAAAATAATCGGTGCCGATGCAAATAATTTTTTTAAATAACCAATTTTTCCTGATAAAAGATGTATATACAGTCGCGTTTTGACTGACCGTAACTTAATCCTTTGTAACACTAGAGCTCGGGATATATGCAGTATGCAAACAAGTTGCTCATTAACTAACACTACTGTATAGTCGAATAACCATATATCGAGATAAACACATCGAACCATCAATTAATCTTTTGTAACAAAGAGATTGCTCTAATAAAGTATTTAAAAAGAATTTATCTTGCTGCCAGTTGTGCGAAATTTTCAACTCCAGCGTCTGGTAACATTTGTAAACTGCAGTAAACCAGACTAAAGTACATGTCGCTAAACGCCATTGTAGTGCCAAAGTCATGTGAATAGCCAGTAAGATTAACATCAAAGGGAGTAATGATGGATATATACACAGTCAATTTTGAGGTTTGTGTTTTTTCTTTATCTTTATGAAAACTCACAAAACACCGATAGTCCTTATGTCCCAGTGAGAAATTGTTTGAAAGGGCTTCAGTGTAGGTTTGAGTATGTCGTCTGTCTTTCAGTTAATCCGTAATGCCTGGAGGGTGAACGAACTCATTGTCTTTAATACTAGTAAGTGAGAATCATTTCCTGATTTTTTAAAAATTATTTTTTATTTCTTTGTTAGTGTTTCACCAAGCCACCATCTGGCAGACGGGGCGGTCTCTCATAAGTCATAACAGGTTTTACTGTACCTTTGAAGCACCGACATATACTAAACAAATAAAACAATTCTATATCAATGTTTTACAATTATCTGATGTTGCCGCAGCAATAACGAGTATTTGTTGTTGTCAAATCAAGCCGACGACCTTTGCTCATAGAAAGTCGGCAATAAACTCAAAAGCATTGCCTCAATTTACATAGTGATTAGAACATATTTATTGTGCCGCGAAACTTTCCTGTTTGCAACCCCCCCCCCCCCCATTTCAGGCCTTTGTTGTTTTCTAAATTTGTCGGCTTATACCCGAGTACATAATATGATAATAAAATAATCGGTCTCATAATCGGTATCGGCAATTTTGATAATCGGCTATACGCGGTATCGGCATAATCGGCAAAAAGTGACATCGGTACAGCTCTATATATATATATATATATATATATATATATATATATATATATATATATATATATATATATATATATATATATATATATATATATATATATATTCTACAGAGTGCCTTTAACTGTATTTAGTCCTGGTATTTTAACATTTCAGCCTGTACTGCTTTAGATAGTTTAGGAAAAAAAACACTATGCTATGCAATTTTGCCTCTACAGTTTTGTTTCCCACGTAATAAACATCCTGTGACATAATTCAAAGCCCTATTAGTCAAATGACACGTATTCTTACCGATTTTGGCATATTTAATGAAGATTATCCAGGACAATTCCTCACTTACTTATCCATTATCTTTTGTACCTGACTTGCCCGACCGCAAGCGTGAGATTTTTTTTTATGCCACATTATTATTTTGCTGACATAGTCATGTGATCATTATCATTACAATGATATAGAATGGAGATTTATTATTTTCCTTGGATCAAAATTTCTCCATCGGATGATATGTTTTCTATATTGCCAAAAAAAATGAGTTCAGTAAGGCTAAAGTATACATGTAATTAAAAGAGATTACTCCTGTACATTTAAAAACATACTAAACTCATGATCAAAGATATAACTGTGTAACAAAAATTAAAATTTGCTCCTAGTAACCAATTATAATCGATAATCAGTTGGTTAAGGGTAACCGATTATCGATTATGAATTTCTGACCGATTCCCATCACTACGTAATTGCCATTTTCATATCGTTGCCAAACCAGACAATCACACAACTTACAAGAGAGCCAAAATGACCCCTAACCTGAAAAAATAAAGCAAATTTAGAGAATGATCGTTAAGAAGTATAAAGGTGTGTTAACATGTCAGCTGCTGATCGTTCTCTTTATCGTGCTATTAGTTTGGGCAGAAAAGATGATGGTGATGATGATATTGGTGGTGGTGATGATTATAATTTATATAAAAATTACGTTTGCGTACATATTGCCAAATCATAACAAGAAATGTTGAACTACCTTCTTTGTGAAGAGTCACATTACAGCTAGTCTGGTTCACTGCTTGTCCTTCCTTGCACTTCGCAATGCAAGGAACATAAAAAGAAAGTATGAAGCCAGAATATAATATAGCTTGCGCACTTCACAAGTTTCGAATTTTTTTTTTTAAAGTTTTTAAATATTTTTGTTGTTGTTTTTTTTTTGCGGCTAAACACGCCTCGACTATATAATTCCGCCCACACCAACATTATCCAAGGGAATTTTTTTTTATTATTGTATAAAAGCTTTCAATACTTTTTGTGCAAAAATCGATTGCTGTGGGAGTAATATCATGTCACATTATATTTAATGTTGCGCAAATTCAGAACATAATCATCATATAGGGGACAACGGGTAAATTACAAAACAATGTCCTTCAAAACTAAACCGGACTAAAAACCTGAAAAAGTAATAACTTCTGGCGAATCGTCGCTAATAGTACGTATACTTTTCAGAGGCGTAGCTGGGGGAAGGGGGTACATATGTCCCCGGGCGCCACACTAGGAGGGGCGCCAAAATGGGCTTTGAAATAGGTTTTAACGGGTAATGGTGATTTTATTGATGAAAATAATGGGTTTCAGAGTTGAGGTGGGGGGGGGGAATGAATATTGTCCCCGGGCGCCAAAAACTCTCGCTACGCCTCTGATACTTTTATAGGTAAAGTTTTTCTTATTCGAGAAAGAAGTATACAACGAGCCACACTTTTTTTTACATATAAAAATGTACTTTTAACACAGATGGAATTTTATAAACAATTTAAAATGCAAATATATAGAATCAGCAAGCAGAGTTAATAATTTAATCCTTTTTGAGACCTATTTTAAAAAATTAAAATTCTTTTCATTGACAAGTAAATTTGACCAATAATACAACTGACACGCCTAATTACCAAGTATCAGTGGCATAGTTACTGTTTAGATGGCGCTCTACAGTTTTTATTTTTATTTTGCTTAAGGTAGAATTTAACACTGTATGTTCATTTTTGGGATTGATTTCAGAGATTTATTTGCCTGGAAGACACATCCTATCCGACACCTCTACTCTTAAAAATTAATAGACGGCGAAGAAACTTCAGCCACGTGTAGTCTATCTAACCCGAATCCGGTTCAGGGGTTTGTACATGTATCTGATTTTCTACGTTCACACTTTCATTGTAGATGGGCTCACTTTTTATAACACTCATCCTATTGTCTATGCATATACGTGACATGATAACAATGTTAATATCATATCAACCAAAACTCACCGATGTCGTATCTGTAAATTAGTAGTAGTAGTAGAAGTAGTAGTAGTAGTAGTAGTAGTAGTAGTAGTAGTAGTAGTAGTAATGTTGTTGTAGGGTTTAATGCCATTTTCAGCACGCGATCGGCTATACATGGCAGCCAGTATTAATGGAAGATGAAGAACTCGAAAAAAAATCCCCAGAAAGAACCACCGACCCACGTGAAGCTTTCTCACATGACGATCGAACCGACGCAGGCAGAGGTGAGATGGCAGTGATCCGTAACAGAGAGTGCTTTACACCACTCGGGGCCCTTATTACTACTACTACTACTACTACTACTACTACTACTACTACTACTACTACTACTACTACTACTATTAATAATAATAATAATAATAATAATAATAATAATAATAATAATAATAATATAATTATAATAATTGTAAGGTGATAGCAAAAATAATACAAACGATAAGTACTCTAGTAAGCATATGCACTATGATACTCGGGTTTAGTAATATGTTGATTAGGTGACAGAAACCCCCTAAAAATCAAACAAGCGCGTTTATTTTTTTTTAAATAATCTTTTTTTTTATTTCACTGGCTTTTTCATGGTTGACGTATTCAATTGATAACGAGGTTTGCTTACAAAAAATACGCATGGCGTTTTTCTAAGATGGTGTCATGTCATGTTACCGATACGTCTTTTTCAAGTAACAAACATATATGTATACCCGAAAGTTTACAAATAATCAGTGGACCTTTTCTCATTTTGTTTGCATACGTGAATCTGGGCTCATCCGATTATAATATTAGAATCCGTAAAATTCTGGTCAGGAGTATGTTGCTTTAACCAACGAACCAGCGGCTACGTTTGAAATTATTACTTACTGGAAATGATCAGAGATATACCATGTACATAATTTGAATAACACAGTTACAAAGACATAAAAGCAACGCATGGCGTTTTCCTCAGCTGGTGTCATCATATTAAAAATATTTTTTTGCAGGCAAGGTAAGTGTTTTTAACGCATTCATTAAACATCAAATTAAATTTGTTTATTTGAAATCTGTAAAATTTCATTGTAAACTTGTATTTGTATATTTAGACCCACCAATTAAGTTTAAATAGCTATGGCAGCATGGCAGTTCGAACATGAAAAATAAAGCACAGTAACTCAACTATCCACATTTTGGTCTAGAGCTAGACCAACCAATTGTTCTCCAACTTTTTTTTCTTTTCCTTTCTTTGGACTGGCGACGGAGATCAAGGGAGAAATGGACTAATTGTGCTGATGCGTCAGCCGGTTTATAAGCTGCATGATCGCACGCTATTAAATTTGTTTAGACTATACTTTGTATCCAAACAGTAAGTATAATCCCTCTTCTAATGATGCACTGCGTTAAATCCTTTAGAGCACTCACCTTATTAGTATATATCCCTGTCAGAACACTTGTTATTCCACCACGGCGCCCATAAGGCTCGGCTAGAGGACGATTGAGGACTTGAAATGAATTCATACACTATGTACATAATTTCGGTCAGGAATTGTTTTCGAAAAGATGTAGCATTGTCGTATAGAGATTTTCGAACATATATGAAATGCTCATTTCAGATTTGAGAAGTATATGTATTTTTTTAATTCTCAGAAACGCATATGCCATGGCTTCCCGTTATAAAACAACTGAAGGGGCTTTCACATACTCTCTTATTCAAATTGTTGTTAACTACGAAACACAATTTTGCTTCTAAGTTTAAATTGTAGCTCGATTTATTTTCCTTTTTCACTCTTCAGCAGATATTAGCTTCTGACTTGGTTAGGCTACTTTAACATGCACTGTTAGGGTTCATAGCTACATCCGTTACAACCACAGCCACCATCCCCTATATATTGTTAAACTTGCCTTGAAATATAACATTTTATTTAAATGATGACCAGTGCAAAAATGAAAGTAGCTTAGAAGGAGCGAGAACTGAAAAATTTACATTTACTAAGACAGTTTTATATCAGTCAGTCATTTGTAAAATTAGTCTCGATCCATTGTCTGTTTGCATGTAATGATCAGGAACAAAATGGGGCGTAGAAAAGGCAAATCGACATATGTATGACATGCACACTGACATGATTGTCATCCACTGTACCAATACTTATTTCCAAACGGATTCACGTTGTCGTGCCACTGGATTTAGATATGCCTGAACGAAAGATTCAATGTGAATCAGCACAACTTTCACTTTAATAAATTCAATGCATGTGCAAGCCATGACATTATTTCCCTACCCCAACCATATACCCTCAGGTACTGTGGCAATGGGTGAGTGGCAAAGTATCAGACATGGATGTATTATGAGCTGCAGATACAAACATGCACACATGGCATAAGGTCGATTTTCACTGGACCAAAATAGCAATGGAACTCAGCAACCCCTACAAAGTAACGCTATTTAGGATAACACTGCTCACTTCCACAGCACAAGAAAGGTACCAAAAATGTTTCCCTTGTTTGCTTTACCGTAACTCGAGTCAGCATACTGCAACTAATGAGGATCCCACGGGTCGTGAACCTACCAAGAATACAAAGATTGAAGCGTCTCTTTATCGGTGTTCGGACTGTGCGCACAATAATGGATAATAAATCCGTAGATAGACTTGAGATAAGAACAGCCTTGGTTGGTCGATAACTAGCCTGATTCGACATAAAGATAGTGCGATGGGTGAAACTCGCCTTTCAGATGTAGGGCGAATCATCGAAGCATCAGTCGCCCACGCCTTCGTCTGGAGTAGCCGAAGTAAATAAGAGCGACGTGAAGGTGCAATAGGGTTTTCTATTAAAACACTGCTAGTAAGCAAACTCACAGGCCTCCCTCCCAAAGGGCGTGGATGACAGACTAATGCAAATGAGATTACACCCACTGTCATGAAAAGATACGCAGCCACATCAACGCGTACGCATCAACTGATTAACCTAGATGAGATCTAAGTACGAATTGTATGAAGATCTGTAGACTGTTATCGCGGGAGTAAAGTTAGAAGATAGGTTCATCATACTTGGTTACTTCAGTACTAAAGATGGTGCAGACCGTCACTTACCGCCAAGTCTCATCGGCTACTATGATTTTAGTAAATGCAACGACTAACTACTTCTCCTTCTCTGGAAATGCTCCTAGCAAGAACTACTATTACATGCATATTCTTCCAGCTGACATGCGATGTTGCCATTATTATTATATTCGTGTTGTTTTTCTAATTTTGACATCGCGGAATCATAAACACGTACCATCGCTGAAAACTCACTATCGGATATTAATGTGTCATCGAAGGAGGATGATGTCATCGAGGATAATTGCGAGTATGCGGTTGACACAACATGGAACTTAACTACGTAATCCTGCAGTTTGCGCTGGCTAAATGATGATATTTTTTTTGCTATTATTGAAATTATTCCCGCGATTGTTGTCGCCGCTGATATACAAATTGGAACAGCTATCGGAGCAACCATTGTCGCCGAGGAGAGTATAATACCAGCTCCGGTAATTACACCTGATACCGAGTACACGGTAGCGTCAACTGCGGTAATTCTTCGTCGGTATTTTTTTTATTTTTGTTTGATATTCCTAGGTGAGTGTTTTGAGTTTAGTTTGAAATTCTCTAACCTGATCATAGCGATACTGCTGTGACGTTGCCATTAAGTTGTTTACTTAAATCCGCTACGAATTCCACATACCATGTCACTGAAACCCTAGCCAAATTATTATCAGTGGATATTATTGTGAATTGTTCAATTGATCCCTTGTCGATGATCGTTGATATCATATTGTTGACCCCAGATGAACTCGTTGATGAAATATTAAATTGAGTCGGCGACACTAGTGTTAATCGATAAATACCTTTGACGGTCGCGGTGATATTTAATATGTTATTTTGTGGTGTTCACATAAATGATCCGTGTTGGATCGTGTATACTACGTTGTTGGTTTTCTCATGAGGAATCTTTGTTTTTTCAAGTGTTTCTATCATCCTCGGTAAATCATCTTTGATTACATCGTTGATCTTTTTGATCTCTTCGATGGACTTTTTTTTACATCTATGAGTTTTATGTCGAGTTTATCTAATGAGGTTCCAAAGAATTTCTCAAAAAGACTTTTTACGAACAATTGAAAACTTCTCAACATGATCTTTATACCTAGATTGTAGTGTTGCTAATTCTAACATAGCTGTTTTTATCTCTGTGAGTTTCGGTGTGGTCACCGGTGGAACCCCAAAGAAATTATCAACTGGGAGTTGAACTTCAGTGACGGATTTTTGTAAACTAGCAAACTGATTTACTTGAACATCATATTTATCATCGAGAGTTTTTAATGATTCTGCAGATGATATATAATTATCACTGAGTGATGTTAATTTATCTGTAAACGTCGAAACGAGGACGCCTGGTTTGAGTTTACCCTCCTTGGAAAACAACGCGATATTATCTTCTACTGCGTCGCGTCGTTTTGTCAAAATATCATCAAGGGAAACATTACTCGTTTTCAATTTACCCTGACAACCTTGAAATACAACTATTTCATTGGGATCAACACTTGCGAGGTTTAACAGCTCGGATATTTCATCTTCGATTATTTTTATTACATCACCGGTTGCAGATATTTCCGCGGTGTTTTTTTTTTCAGGCATGATAGAGCTCTTCCCCAAATATCAATCATGTTATTTTTTATAATTTCTCTCTAAAAAGCGATTACTAGTATATTCGTGTACGGTTTAATGGGGTGGTTTTCCCGATGATGAAATTGCGTTGAGGACATTCAATACTTCTATGCCGCATATTGTAGGGTCATTCATTTTCTGTGTTGGTAGCGTGGAATACCAGATACGAATTTTTAAGTGGTGTATATAATGCATAAACTCTTTAGGTGGCGCTAACCCATATGAATCGAAATAGATGATCACACGCGGATCAATCGCGTATGCAACCCAGCGAGTTCCAGGTCCGGTGCTGTTATCGAGATTAATGATACCGGTTTCAGTGTTGTTTGGTTGTTTTGGTAATTGATCTCTCATAAAGACACCTCTAAAGTTTTTTATCGCTAGTATTTTAGCGGCATCGAGTAAATCAAAATTTGACAATGGAACTATTGTTAGTAAACTGTTCCTAGTCTCAGGCTCTTTCCGCTGTACCATGAATACGGAGTTCCTGGTAGTCTTAGACCCTTTCCTGATCGTTTCTTTTTTTTGTATCCGTGACAGGTAGCTTTCTTTAGTGCCATCCCTTCAACTGTACCAATGTCTCCTAGCGCGACAGCTTTTGCTACCGCTGGGGCCGCGTCCGCAATCAACGCTGGTAACGCAGCGAAAAGTGGAAATATACCATCTGATTTTATCATGTTCTTAATTGCGGCGGCAGAAAGAGTGACCTGAGCACCTTTATCTTATCTTTGATAGCATCATTGAAGTGTTTAAACTGACGAGTTGTCTGTGATAGTTTATTCTGACCACCAGACATCTGATTTTGTTTCAGCGATATCGTAGTTCCACATTTTTTAGCTGATTCTGATTGCAATTTTTTAATTTGACCAGGAGTTAACGTAACACTAACATGACTATATGACATTTTATTTAATACGAGATTGATCTAATTGTCTACATATTTTCCACTGGTGCATCAACTGCTCTCATTCGTCCACCAACACCTTCGAGTAGCATTGATTTGTCGCTGAGAATAACAGCAACTGCTCTGTAATTCGGGATAGTGACAACACCACCTGCAACCGGAAGAGATACACGAGCTTGGAAGTGTATATCAACGACGGACTGTCTTGTTAAGTCAAGATGTTCCAACGAAAAGTAGTAGATGGGATATAGATTTTTAAAATCCAACTGTGATATTTGCAGACCGGTATCTACATTATTATCGCGTCCCATAAATGTCAGCAAACGATGATACGCGCGTGGTATTTGGTTTTGTCCGTAATTAAGTAAAATATCTTCGGATGGTTCCTGTTGGCCATTTATCCTTAACGAAACTTCAGAAACACCCAATTGATCAAATATCATATGGCTGCGTGTTTGTGAACCCACTCGCGTTTTATCCTGTAACGCAAAAAATATATGCCGCGGAGCTGAAACCCTTGTTTTGATTCCAGGTGCCATGCAAATATACCATTAACAGAACTATCAAAAGTATCCGTGGTCATTGTTAGCCATAATAGCAATAATTTTCCTCCATGATCCATAAATGATAGTAATTTTTCTTCTGCGGTGATTGATGGAGTAATTACTGGCATCCACAATGAGAGTTTTGTTATATTTACTTTACCATTGTCAACCTCTGGATGTGCAGGATCCACTGGAACCCTCCAATTTGCATCATTATCATCGCATTTTCGCACTAAGACTACTGTATGCTTCGCTCCATAGATAACTTTTCGAACATTTCTGCAGAATCCAAATATATGAAGCAGCAGAGAGGGTGAACAGACCACGTTTTCAAGCAAAAATAAGGCTTCCCACAAATCTCATTTTAACCGAAAAAAAAAAGTCTCCATTTTTGTAAAACGGAGATTTTACGATTTTGCTCACAACGATGTGGTCATCCACCCTCTCTGCTGCTAAGGGTTAACAAAAAATAAGAAATGATTTTAACCGAATATTTGATCCAGTCCGATACGATATCGAGTCCGAGGATCATGTAAATTTATTGTTATAAATCCATGCGGGGTTGACTGAGCGTTACTAAAGAAATTTTTTAATTGATTGAAGTCCATATCGGAACACCATGTCTGCCAAATATTTCGTAGCGTATGTGTATCAACGCCGTTAAACACATCAAGAATATTACAGTTATCTCTAATCACTTTTGGAATCTGTGTGTAGCGTTGAGTGACATATATCACGTCAGTGTTTTTATGCCTGCCTCTGGAAAAGATCCTAGCAGGATTTTTTTGTTTATCCAACATTATATCGTCGTATACGACTAAATTGTTAATATCTCCATCAATATCATCAATGCTCGGTGCTTCATCGATATCGGTTATAAAATCAATGGCGTTCTCGCCCTTAATTTCTGAAGCATTCTCGTTAAAATCCTTTAACACTTCATAACATCGTTGATCATCTACGCTAGGGGCAATTAAATACAACTTATCCCACTTCATCCATCTCATTATTAAATTGAGCAACAATTGCGTTTTACCGGATCCAGATGGCCCGATTATAATCATCCGGATAGAGTTTGGTAGCGCTGCATGATGCTTAATTGGTTCTCTTGTTTTAGTCGCCGAAAAATCAATTATATCCATATTTCTATACATAAATTATGGATCTATATTGTGTGAAGTGTAAAACGCGTACTGGCACAGATGATGTGACGACGGTTACAACTAAAAATAACCGATCAGCGCTTTCTGGTAAATGCGTGCAATGTGGTACAAAGAAATTTAGATTTGTGTCTATGAAATCTGATTTAAAAAAAACGAGGAGGTGATATCGCAGCCAAATTGGCAAAGCTCCCTGGAACCCCATGGGCAAAGTACCCCGGAGAAAAGCACCTCCCAGGATATAGCTACTGTGGACCGGGAACCAGACTTGATATCAGACTCAATAATCAAAATCAACCCAACCCCGGTGAAGAACCAATAAACGCCATTGATAAGGCCTGTCACCTTCATGATGTTGCTTATAAAAGCAGCAATCTGCAACACAGGCATCTCGCGGATGTGAAATTAATTCATGCGTTAAATGCTATTCCTGATAAATCCTTCAAAGAAAAGTTATCTTCGTGGTTGGTAAAATCAGCTATGAAAGGCAAATTGATGATGGGTGCTGGTAATTGAAAATGCTAGCATTTTAATATGGAATCAATTTATTATTCCCCAAGAGGATACTGGAGGGGTAAATCAGCAGTCCATAAACTCGCTAGCGCTGCAAAAGTGAAAAAAACTACAGCGGCGGATTGGTTATCCAAACAGGCACTATGGCAAATTTATCTACCACCGCCTAAACAAATTCAATTCTCGCATTTTGATGTGACTGCTCCTAATGAAGTTCATCAGGCTGATATATTATTTTTGCCACATGATCGTGGTTACAAATATGCGTTAACCGTAGTTGATATTGCAAGTCGATACAAAGAAGCAGAACCGTTAAAAACAAAATCAGCCACTGAAGTTGCTTCTGCATTTGAAAGGATTTATCGACGAGGTCCTCTGCACTGGCCAAATCTATTGCAGGTTGATCCTGGCAAGGAATTTCAGGGTGCGGTTCTATCTACAATGAAAAATCATAATGTCACCATACGACGAGGGCATACTGCGCTACATCGCGATCAGGCCATTGTCGAACGATTTAATCGGACGATTGCTGAGCGGTTATTTGGATATCAATACGCAAAAGAATTCATTCAAGAAAAGCGATCCCGTGAATGGGTCAAAAGGTTACCAGCTGTGATTACCGCACTGAATAATGAGATCACTAGAACAATCAACATGAAACCTAGGAACGCTATTAAAAAGAAGTCTATACCCGTACAACCACAAAAAGATTTCCCTAGAAACGCTAGCGTTTCCCAACCAATTCTTGGTAGTAATGTCACTGTTAGGTACTTATACGAACCAGGAGAGCTTGAAGGGGGGAGAAAAAGGGCTACTGATCCTATTTGGAGTGTTACTGCACACAAGATATCTAGTATAACACGATCTACGGGTAGACCTCCAGTCTATAAACTGGATTCAACTGCCCCTCAACGAGGATTTACTCGACAACAATTACAGGTAATTCCCGAGGATACTCAATTACCACCGCATGGTCTTAACTAGCGCCGTTGCGTCTATTGCACTCAAGACAAGTCAACATCACATTGTTTCTGACATGACCGAGACTGTTATTTTTTCTGTCTACGGTAAATTGGCGAGGATCTTTATCCGAATACTGCCAACGCATTATACAATTGCAACTCGCGCAGTGATTATTCTGTTGTTGTTTCAGCGTAATTATTAATTTAGCATCAATATCAAATTCTCGTTGTTTTTTTTTTGTCCTGTTGTTTGTAACCGGAGAGTTTTTTATTAATGATGCTAACATCAATATCACTTATTGTTGTGTCATTATCATCGCCACCAATGATTTCATCATCGAAGACAACTCTTCGAAGTTGATTTATTTTTCGTACTCTGGATACTGCGAGATAGACTAAATTCGACCATTCGATGCGATTATCTACCATCCAAACAATTGTATCCGATATAGTTAATCCCTGTGAAGAATGTATCGTCGCTGCGTATCCTAGCGTCCATGGGGATTTATTAGCACGCAATGCATTTTCGACGACGCTGATATCAACCAGCACAATATCATTTAACACGAGAATCTGCTTTTCACTCTTCCCTGGAATATCAACTTCAATATTCTGCTTTCGTGTATCTGAAGGCCTATAACACAACGGTACTGGAAGTGTTGCAAATTTTTCTTTATGCGTTTCAAATAACTTCATCTGAAGTGTGTCTCTGACTATTTTTCTACTTGCTACTATCAAATCATTTGGTCTCCACGTTTCCCAGAAATCATTCATGGGAGTTTCTGAAATTATTTCACGCGCTATTTCGCATTGGATTTTATCCGGTTGTAATCTAATCAGTGCTTTGAACTCGCGTAATTGTTCATCAAGTGATCTATGGTCGGTATTAATTTCTTCATAATAGTCTACAGAACCCTTTAGCCATTCATGTGGAGATCCACCGACAAATGGTGGTGGTTGGCCGTGATCACCGCACATGACGACTTTTGTGTTTTTGTTTAACAACCACTCGAGAAATGTTTGTAATACTCTCAACGATACCGTGCATATTTCATCCCAAATTATGATTTCAGGAATGAATTTATCACCCATTCGATCAGGGGTCCATTCATCGCCTTTCCATCGAAAGAAACTATGATAAGTACAGGCATTTACCCCTCGCTGTATCATCTCTCTGGCGAGTCTGTGAGTCGGTGTTAACACAATCATGTTTGTGAAATCCGTAGGATTTTTCCGACGATATAATTCAATTGCACGAGTTGTCTTTCCTGACCCACCACAACCGTTTAAATAAACTGTCTTGTATCTACATATTGGATCAGATACCGGTGGTGCATTAGAAAATTCTGATTGAATCTCATCACATTTTAAGTACTTTTCATCCATGGTAACATCTGCCGATTCACAATACTCATGTAGCGTCTCCTTTTTAAATCTCCAACATCCCCACGCTTCCTCCTGGGATGTGAATTTAGCTACATCTGATTTGTATTTATTGTTTATATACATCGAATCAGTAGCTACTCTAACCGCGGTATTAGGAAATCTATTTATCATCGAAAATAAATTGATAGAAGCATAAGCTAGCATAGAACTTCTCAAATGTGTGTACTGGGAATTATATCCATCACAGTAGGTAACAACCGTACCCAATTTCTCACCATTGGATAGAAAAGCATCCTTACGGGATACAAGTTTTTCCTGTTTCGTTAAATCCGTTACAAGAAAATCGTATTCAGCGACATCTATGATCAACCGCGAAGAATATTTTGCGTTGTCGTACCGTCCACCTTGAGTGAATTTACCGATTATTCTTCGTCCGAAATCTTTTGCTTGTTCTTTTTTAATTTCAAATAACTTCTTAGACCAATTTATGATTTCTTCTTCATTGAAATCAGGGAATTGTTTTCGCAATTCGCTAATTATACGATCTAGATCGGGTTGTGGTAGCCAAACTTCTTTCTGAGCTCGATAGCATATAATAGCTTCGGAAACAATCAACGATATCAGCATGCCACAATCAATCATATATCGTAGTAACACTATTGGCATCCAGGCCTTTTCAGATATATGTCTACCAAGCCAAACATAACTACACGGATGTAACCCTGTAGCGAGTTCAAATGATATCACACGAGCGAATCCGGTTAAATCAAAATCAGGTAATGGCCCATTAATCGCAACACGAGTCATTTCATGCGTGGGGTGTCCAAATCGTTTAAAATAGTTACTACATTCCCCATACCCGAGAAAACTTCCGGGATAACACGCGGCTATATCAATTGAAATCATACCATCACGTGAGTATTTCGTATTCCACAGTCCTCCATGACCAAATTCGATGCAACTCAATTTAACGTCCTCGAGAAAATCACTTCGTGTTGGACGCCATGAGTTTTTTTCTCTTGCGAAGTGAGCTACCACTGATGGAATAGTAAAACTATCCGTCAATAGTTTTTCATGGGAACTCTCTGGTGAAAAATCACTAGCGATTTTTCTCATTCTGTTATCTAATTCTTCAACGCGATATAATTCACCATTTGGTCTTACAAATTGATCAAATCCTGATTCGGAACCAGCACTACTAAGTAACCACACTGACACAGGATCATCTTTACACAACGCATGAATAGTATCAAATAATTTCTCTTCATAGAAAACATCCCCGGAAAATTCCCCGGAAAATTTCCGGGGGATATATCTCACGGTTCTATCTCGTGGAAATATTGTTACTGCAGGTGTCCACGCGTGTTCGTTATGATCAATAATTTGTATTGGAGCCCCTCGCGATTGATATTTCGGTTCGTATAATACTTCTCCGGTTATTGTTGTTACTGATATTGGGAATTTTAATGATGCTTCTAATTTAGCTATATCAGAAATCTTTGCACCGTGCTGTTTCACTGTCAGTTCCCATTCGGTTATTTTCCTACGTCGCAGATCAGTTAGTTTATTTCCTCGGGATGCATTTGTGAAGTGTTCCATTACCCGTGTTGCTACACAATTGAGCCTTGACGAAGTCAACGGTGAATATTTCATAGGAGCTAGTTTTGCAATATCGGGTTTATCATTTAACGGATATATCCCATAAACGATTGCTGTTACAGGATAAGATCTCTCGTAGTATGGTTTGTCAATTCCAGTTAGAATTCCTGGTTTGGAATCTCTACTTACAATGACAGTTTTTTTATCCTTGAGGATTGGTTCAAATTTATCCCTAATAATCCATTTGCCTTCGACTTCGATAATGAATTTTATTCTGAAAAAATACTTCTGATGGGAATTGCTTTGTTTGGGAATTGCTTTGCTTGAAATCCTTTGGATTTCCACCTTTGGATTTTACGCCAAGGTGTGAAATTATCTTAGCTGCTCTTTTATCGTTCATAGTAGCATCGATGATGGGTACATTGACATCTTCATCAATAATTCGAAATGTCGACCAACAGTATGCTGCACCGTCTCGGTAGAATTCATTAAAACACTCCCTGATTTTACCGAGTATAGTTCTATCACCGATTAGACGTTTTGGTGTATCAGAGACTCTATCAAGATTGAATTTAGTATTTTTCCAGGGCTTAATTTTCGATAATCTTTGGAACTCCCTATCAAGATTGAATTTAGTATTTTTCCAGGGCTTAATTTTCGATAATCTCTTGAACTCTGCCATGTTATAATCAATGAATTTAGTATTTCTCCAAGGCTTAATTTTGGATAATCTCTTGAACTCTGCCATGTTATAATCAATGAATTTAGTATTTCTCCAAGGCTTAATTTTGGATAATCTGTTGAATTCCTCCATGTTATAATTAAAACAAGTATTTAAATAGAAAAATATAGTATAATGAATCACTGCAAGTGGCTAATGATTGGATCAACAACCCCGTGTAACAAATCATGCAGAAGCGAATTCTGTGGGTATCATTTACAAAGCGTTAGGCGAGGAAGTTTTGGCCCTCTCCCATGCCTCCAATGTGGGGTGGGCGTTAGAGGAAAATCGCAGTTGTGTCTTGCTTGTGGGGGTAAACGATACAGGGAACTAAAACGCTACTATGACAAACGAATCATTGACCCTAACGTCCTTGATAAAATCAAGGACAAAATCATCAAAACCCCTCAAGACTACATTGATAGACTTATAATTAAAGCAAATAATAAATTAGACAAGTAATATTATTATATAAATGAGCCAAGATTTCAGACCTCATCCAGTGCTCGTTAATTACGAAGCCTCCAGTGATGGTGTTGTCAGGCACCGCAGACTAAAAAACCCGGTTGGATATCTAAATAATATGGGGTATTTGTTGTTTAGTGCTAGAAATAAAACATATCTCTGTCACAGAATTATTTTTGAATGTCATAATGGATTAATCGAAGACGGATTTGTGATTGATCACATAAATGGCGTGAAGACTGATAATTGTCTTGTGAATCTTCAAGCCGTCTCACAAAGTCGGAATGCAAAATTAGGTGGAACTGGCAAACATGCAAAACCCCCTAGGAGAGTTAAATCGTTTGATTTAGAAAATAATGAAGAGAGAAGCTTTCAATCGATAAATGAAGCCAGTAGATACTTTGACATTTGTAGGGCTTCAATACGATTTGTTTCAGAAAATATAATTAAAACTGCTCTGTCTAAAAAAAATGGTCATAAAATAAAATTCGTATACACCTAAACGATTCAAGGTTGCACGATGTGGTCATCACCCTCTCTGCTGCTGCTGCAAATGTTTCATTTGTGGGTTAATAATTCTTTTACGAGTTCAACCGAAAATTTGATCGAGTCCGATACGATATCGTGTCCCAGACCTTGTCCCAGACCTTGTCCCAGACCTTGTCTGGGGGGGGGGGGGTGAAAATCCTTTGTTGAAAATCGAAGATTTTTAGGATTGAAAGTCTTTACGACTTTACAAACAGACTAATCGCTAACACCTCTTCTTGTAAATCAATCAGATTATTTGACTGGTCGGTGAGTTTGAAATTAATTCTCGTTAACGAATTATTATGGCATCGCATGTAGACAGGATTAATTGGGTTCTCAATAATTAGGAATCCTGGAGGAGCTGTTGGTGCAAACGAATAAAGAATATATCCTTGCTGAGCTTGATTTGATCGTTCGAGATTAATTTGATAGCTTCCTTCAATTGCATCACATACTAAATTGAGCGCAATCACTGAGGATATATTCACGTTGAACGGAGCGATATGCCTACCACCGCCATCTGGGTCATTATTATATTTGAGGAGGACAGATGGATCTTGTTTTTGTAGCGCCTTGATATCGGTTTTAACAATTCTTGCTAGTTCATCAGCTTTGTACCCGGGAAACTTGAAATTACGCAGATTGTCCTCTGTGATATTGTAATCGGTTAGGAATCGTTGTTTATTGTCGCTGTTGTCATTAATTATTGTTTGAATAATTAGTTCATAGATATATTCCATATCAGATATAAGTTGATTTATTATTTCAACGTGTTTTTGCGATTTTGTTTTCCGTAGTTGTTCTAGTTGTGTTTCATATAATTGTTTAATTTCATTAAAATAACCACGGACGTCAGTTAGCGTAAATGAAATAGTAACAGATGAGTCGGTTGTTCTTTTAATGATAAAATCCCATTGCAATGTGTCTTTGTTGGTAAATATAAATCTATCGGCGATTCTTCCTTTTCTTATATCAGATAAATTATCTCGATAACTGGGATTGATTTCATGATATGATTGTACGTCCGTGGTTAAGTCGGCGGTGGAATTTTCCGGTGGTTTTTCAGGCCATCCTAACACTGTTCTTAACGAGCTGTTATAGATATCTACAATGTATCCCTCTGTGCTTATTTCGATCGACGACGAGAGCGTCGGTTGATGAAGATTAATAGCTATTTTTGATTCTTTTCCAGTGATTGATTTTATTCTACGCTGAATTTCAGCATCGATTTGCTTAATTTGGTACGACCCAGTTGGTAACGAAACAGTTTCCCACTCTGGAGTACCATCGGGTTTATTCTTATACGAGAACACCAGTGCGTTATTGGGTTGCTGACCGCCAAATGCAACCGATCTGATATTAGGCCAGCTATGATATACTCGTAATTTTGCCAGCGCGATCTCACGCACTGGAATCGGAGAAGGGAAGTTCACACTAAATTCAGGACTCGTTGATGTTATTGATATCATGCTTGTTTGTACTGGGTTCGTGTTCTCCACTACTCGTTGAAGTAATTCCATCGGTGTCGTCATTGTTATTATACTCATGTTGTATTTCTAATTTTGGTATCGAGGAATCATAAATACTAACCATCACTGAGAACTCACAATCTGGTATGGTTGAGACTATTGAGATCATTTTGGTTTTTTTTGGGTTTGTGTTTTCTAATTCCATCGGTGTTGTCATTGTTATTATATTCATGTTGTTGCTCTAATTTTGATATCGCTGAATCAAAAATACTGACCATCGCTGAGAATTCACTATCTGATATAATTGTATTATCGAGTGACGACGATATCATCAGGGATAACTGCGAATATGCGGTTGATGCAATATGAAATTGAAGTAAGTAATTCTGCAGTTTACTCTGGCTGCATGATGATATCTTTTTTGCTATCCCGGTTGATATACCCCCGATTGTAGCCACCGCAGAAATGCAAATTGGAACTACGACCGGGGCAATCATTATAACCGATGCAAGTATTATTCCGGCGCCAGTGAGAACGCTTGACACCGAGTACATAGTAATATCAATTGCGGTGATTCTTCGTCGGTATTTTTTTATTTTTATTTGATACTCCTCGGCGAGGGTTTTGAGTCTAGTCTGAAATTCTCTGACCTGATCATAGCGACATTGCGTTGATGAAATCATTGTTATTTTAAACCCGCTAGTGTTTTCAATTATTTGCCATCTTCCGGGTAGTGGATCAGGGGGTAGTTTACTTCACATATAAATTCTATACACCATGTTATTTCTTTTCTAATGGTGTTATCAACCCCGACAATCTCAAATTCTTCTCCACCCACGATAATTACTGTCGCGGTGCCACCAAAGTAGGTTTTACCTTTCACGATGATATCAAATTGATTGTTAGAGATTAATGTCATCCTGTAGATACCATGGGGCCACCCCTCGATATTGACTTTCAATTTAGCATTAGAGTTTTTTATCCAATCAAAGGTCCCATGCTTTACCCTTTCAGATTTTTCTTTTAGTTTAGAAATATCGTCAATAACGTCGGAATAGGTTTTATTGATTTCGGTATTTTTCATTATCTTTCCATCGTGGCGTTTAAAAAATGAAACCAAAAGGAGGTGAAGTTTCAAACCTTCTCGGAACAGATAATCCCCCTCGAGTTGAGAATATGTCGTAGTGATATTGTAACTTTTAGAACCCTCAAAGAAATTTTTAGCCATTTCACTGGTGGGTTTTTGTTCGTCAATAGCGCTTTTAATTTCAGCGAGAGTCGGACCTGTCAGTGTGGTTTCAGATACAGGTGTTCTCCCAAGAAATTTATCAACGATGGTATTAAGTGTTGTTTGTCTCACCATAAACATATTAATATCTTTGAGAGTCATTGTAGATGTAGCTGGGACACCAAAGAAACTATTAGCGATGTAGGCATTGTGAGTGTGCTTGCCGATAAACTCGCTAATTTCAGCGAGAGTCATGCCAGCCACAAGTGGGGTTCCAAAAAACTTAACAACTACGTCGTTAGTGGGTTTTTGATCTTCTATTAGTTTAGAAATCTCGAGATAATTTGCCTTGATTTCTGAAGCAGTCATCATCCTTCCAGCTTCCTTGTTAGCGAAGAATGAATTCAACAAGTCTTTAATTTCAGCTAGAGTCATGCCAACCACAAGCGGGGTTCCAAAGAATTTATGTACGACATTTTTGCGAAAACTATTATAACCTCGTATAAGATCATTCAGCTCACGGCCGTGGGTGGCAATCGTGTTGTCGTGGGCGGCAATCGTGTTGTCGTGGGCGGCAATCGCGTCGGTGATCGTAGACACAAGTGCGCCTGGTTTAAGTCGTCCACCGTTGGAATAAAGCGCAATAGAGTTTTCAGCGGCATCGCTCTGCCGTATCAAAATGTCATTCACGGATATATTACTGCTTTTCAATTTACCCTGGCGATCTTGAAATACAACTAATTCGTTCGGGTCAACATCTATTAAATTTAACATCTCAGCGATTTCATCTTCAATTATTTTTTTTACATCCTCGATAGAACCCGCAGACGTTTCCTCGGTGGGTTCCGACATTGACAGAGATTGTCCCCAAATATCAATCATTATTGTTAGCGTAACTTGTGTTTTCAATTTATTGATCCTTGTAATTTCCCACTCGTGTATTCGTTTACAACCAGATGAGGTTGTTTCCACGGAGATCCAAAGGATTTTAATGAAATCTCCGCGAGGACATTTAATACTTCACGGCCGCATATCGGTGGATCATTTAATTGTTGTGTTGGCAGCGTGGAATAAAAAATCGGAAACTCTTTGAGTTTCGTCGAAGAATTTATATACCGCATAAACTCGCTTGGTGGAGCTAACCCATATGAATCGAAATAGACAATCCCACGTGGATCAATCGCGTATGCAACCCAGTGAGTTCCCGATCCGCTGCTGTTATCAAGATTGATAATACCGGTTTCAACGTTATTTGGTTTTCTCGGTAATTGATCTCTCATAAAAACCCCTCTGAAGTTTTTTATCGCTAGTTTTTTAGCAGCATCAATTAAATCAAAATTGGACATAGGAACCATAGGTTCGGAAATCGAAGATTCGGAAATCGAAGATTTTTCAATTAATAAACCGTTCCTGGTATTCTTCTTAGACCCGATCCGTTCACGGATTTCCCGCTGTACCATGAATACGGGGTTCCTGGTAGGTACAACCCCTTTCCCTTTTTTTTATATCCTTTCCCAGTTGCCTTTTTCAACGCCATCCCTGCCGCGGTACCAACGGCTCCCAACGCTGCCGCTTTCGCCACCGCTGGGGCAGCCGCTGCAATCAATGCTGGTATTGCGGCTAACAATGGAAATATACCACCTCATTTTATCATGTTCGCGACTGCGGCTTTTGAAAATTCTATTTGAACTCCTCGCTTATTTTTCATTGCATCATTAAAATGTTTTATTTGACGATCCGTTAATGATATTTTATGTGTACCGCCAGACATCTGCGCTGGTTTTAACGTTATTGTGGTTCCACATTCTTTAGCGGATTTTGATTTTAATTTCTTGACCTGACCATCAGTCAGCTTGACACTAACAACACTATATGGCATTTTATTGTAAAACACATTTATGCTTTCAATTGATCTAATTGTGAAAATCGTTTACGATTTCAATCATAGATTTTCTACTGGTGCATCAACGAGTCTCATTCGTCCGCCAGCCCCTTCTAACAACATTGATTTGTCGCTGAGAATAACAGCAACCGCTCTATAATCAACACCGCCAAGATCTATACGAGCCCTAAAATGTATGTCAACAACGGATTGTCTTGTTAAATCAAGATGTTCCAGTGAAAAGTAATAAATTGGATACAAGTTCTTAAAATCAAGTTGCGATATTTGCAAACCGGTATCAACATTTTGATCACGACCCATATATGACAGCATCCGATGATACACACGTGCTATTTGGTTGTTTCCGTAATTAAGCTGTATATCCTCAGATGGTTCTTGTTGTCCGTTTATTCTCAGTGAAACCTCACTTACCCCTAACCGATCAAATATCATATGACTGCGTTCTTGGGAACCTAATCGATTCCGATTCTGCAGCGCTATAAATATATGACGTGGAGCTGAAACGCCTTGTTTTGATGCCAGGTGCCATGTAAATGTACCATTAACATTATCCTCTTTAGCATCAGTCGTTGTTGTTAGCCAACTTAGCAATGATTTACCACCTGTTTCCATAAATGAGAGCAGCCGCTCTTCCGTGGTAATTGATGGAGTCATTACTGGCATCCATAATACTATTTTACTCAAAACAACTTTACCTTCATCGGCACCAGTACGCCAAATTGCATCATTGTCATTGCCTTTTCGCACTAACGCGATTGTGTGTTTGGCTCCATAGATGACTTTTCTTACATTTCTGCAGAATCCAAATATATGATGGAGTGGAATCGCACATGAAAAATATCGCTGCTGTTCTTGCAATGCTAATTTTCGTGTTGCAAATCCTAAATTGAAATTATTATTAACGCCTCCAAGAATATCAAACGCAGCTCCTGGTCTAGCTCGACGTTCTGGATTAGTTGCTTCTCGTTGATTATCAACTGAAGTGTCTTGCGGTGTTAACACTTTAATGTATTGAAGGTGGTCAGCGTTATCAGAGGTATCCTTTGCAAACATCATAGATGGACCAGCCGATCTTGTATAATCATCGGAGTATCTTGCTAGTCCGATTATTGTTGTTGCAACATCAACCTCGCGGTCTATTGATTCAATTTCTTTTCCATCAATGAGATATCTTGCACTTTCAAATAACGCCATTATACCATTGTTGACGAAACCAACTCGGATATTTGAATCATTTGCATATGGGGTATCAGCTGCAACATTTGTTACAAGTTTTCCTTCTACTTCAATAAATGCTTCACATGGCAAAAAGTATTTACTGGTATCTTGAACTTGAAGTTCAATTCGCGATCGTAGGTCGGGTTGTATTGCATGATAGGAATAGTATTGATAATCGCGGACGGAATCATCTTTGCGCACTGGGGCTTCCATATCTAACGCGGGATCAGCTGTTCGTTTAAACATTATAACATTACTAGCGTTTTCAATTGGTGAATTGCAAAGCAATAATTATCGTCGTTGAAAATTTTTCGAATTTCTTTTTTGTTTCAAACCACTTCCTGCTATCGCGTTCATGATAGCGCTATCTGTTACCGGTGGTGACGAAGTCAATTGCGCTAGTTTTTCTTCCACTGCACTATTTATTGCTTTGCTGATTTTTGCAGGCATCACTGTAGTTGATGGCAGCACTAGTGGTTTCACCACTGACGAAGTCATTCCTGGTTTCTTTCGTACCAATAATGCTATTTTATCTTTCGCGGCAGAAAATGCCTTTCCTGCAAGATTTCCAACGAAATTGATTCCCTTATCACGAATAGCATCAATGGCTTTCATTGATAATTGTTTAGCTAACGGCGCTACCTTGGGAGCCATTCTTGTAAATAACCCCGCAATGGTATTGCCGAAACCATCTCCGTAATATGCTCTATAAACAGGCAATCGTGAGTTCACCACGTAGACGCTTACTGGTTTATCATGGTTGTAGTGTATAATCATCTTGTTATAAAACTAGTAGTTTTTCAATTAGTGATTAATCGCTTACATCCATTGGATTTTCATCATCAATGACGTTGTCATCGTTGTGATTTTCAACTAATTCAGCAATAAGTTCTCGATATACATCAATGTCCATGATACCGCCGGCAAATAATCGTCTACAGATATCAGCTGCTTCATTAATTACTTCCGGTGAGTTATTTCCGGCTCGTTTCCCTCCGATGAGAACCTCTAACCTTGATATATCACTTAGAATGTTACCAGGGCATGTCACGGTAGAGTCAAAGACATCCTTTAGATTTCCAATCGAATATCCTTTTCCGCTTGTTTTCTCAGTTGTACCAGTTTCATCATACTCTTCAATTCCCTTTCTAAATTCTTTATATCCCAATTCTCTTTTATTTAAACGGCCAATCCCCTTATTCGTTTTATACAACCAATCAACCCATTCATCTCGGCTTATTCTACTGTTTTTATACTCGTCTTTTAAAAAGTCCTTTCTAGAATGAAAGCTTTGGGCGGCGAAATCACCAAAAATCTTATAATCTTCGATTTTTATTAATTGAGGTCGTTTGATTTCTGTTATAGCTCCTTCGGTGAGTTTGTCTATAAAGGAAACACCTCTTGGGGTGACGACATCAACAGGTTGAGTTTCAGGTGCAGAATCATCAATATCAGCTAGTCGTTCATACTCGCGCTGAGTTTTTATATCACTGGATAACTGTTGTATCCCTGCGCGTGTTTGTCCCGTCTCTGCTGCTATCTTTTCAAGTACACCAAGAACAGGCACTTCTCGTCGCTTGCCTTCCTTAGGAATATCTCCGTATATTGCTCGTTCAGTTGCTGTTTTCATATCTTTGGTCGCACTTGTTATCGGAGTAAACAGTTGTTCACTTGACACAGAAAAGTCAGTCTGCGCTTGTTGTCGTTGTTGAAGTTTCTCGCGAAGTCTGTCTCGAACCGGTATAAACTTTTTAATTGCTGCTAGCCGCTCTCGGGCTAATCTAGTTGTAAGCGATTCACCTACCATATATTGTTTATGAACTAATTTTTCAAATGTAAAACCCTTTGGGTTTCCATCACAATTAAATAACTTAGTTATTAAATAATGTACCATCAAGCTAACGTATTCATCTTCGACAGGGTTAAACTGTACGACGCTATCCGCGAATGTTTCAGAAATAACATCGCTGGGGATTTCAGAATTGTAATATCTGAGAACGGCGATGAACGATTTGTGTTAACGACGCGGCAACAAGAACAACTACGTGAAAATGGAGGCGTCGCGGTGATTACTTGCTACTACGACCAGATCATCCATTATGCACATAACTGCATGGGCAAGTCCAGACTGCTGAGTATCCTTTCAGGAGAAAATCCTATGTAAGTGTTACAAAAAACGCTAAAAAAAAATTTATTTTTAATAAAAATTACTGAAAGCCTATTTTATAGTAACGCTCACGTGGTTAAGATACGGGTTTTTCCTCGTTTAACATTTTTCTAAGATCACGAACCTTAGAACTAATTTCAGCTCGTTTTTGATACTCTTGGCCGAGCTTTTGACGTATTGCTTCAACGGTGCTAAATAGCGTTATGAATACATTAATGTCGTTACCGTACAAACAAGCATTGATGGATTTTTGAATTCCTTTCACGAGCCTGTACATCCTAGGTAAAACATAACGACCCTTACTAGACTGATACTCAATATCTTCATATTCCGAGGTAATCCTGTCACAGTCGAGACTTTCAGATAATAATACCCCTTTATTATTTAAATTTGAGATTTCAGCAATTATAGCATTTACATCATTGATATCCATTATTTATATTTATTATAAATATAGTATACTGTATCTCTAATTATTAAAAAAAAAAAAACATATATGACAACACATCTTTGGAACTCCTTGGGTGCCTTCGCATCCAAGTAAGCCCAAGGGGACCCGAAACATACATCTCCGGCGGGAGGCCTAAGGTGGCAAACGCCATCTTAGACCGCCCAGAAGATATGCTTGGGGGGGACGTCACAACATGGACGGCACAATGCCATATATATCTCCGCTCGAGTGTTGCGGCAGATTGTAGGCGTAACATATACTTAATTAACTTAATTAAGGATGGATTATAATTCAATGGAACGATGATGGTAATGATGTGGGACGGCACAAGACAGCACAAACATGAAACGACGGGGCGGATTTTCTACGGCCAATCAACCAATCAAAAGCAACCAATTAAATTAACCCGGTTGCATGATTGTGAACAAAAGACAACCACACGCCTGGGTTAATGGCGTTGGTTAGTTTTGATCGGTCGCAATGGCCTTCGAAAGCCCCAAGCTTAATACCTTTGATATACTATATAAGGCGACTATTTCAGCAGCGTCGTTTCATGGGTATGTTATTTTATTTCCTTATTACTTATTAATGCTGTTTCACAACATTTAAATGAGACAATTATTTTAAATGAAACATTAAACAAAATAATACAGTTTTTTAAATAACAACATATATTTTCCCTATTCTATACAAAAATGCATTATCGATTAGATCATAAAGAGCTGTATACAAGGAATTTTAACCACGCCCACCTACTTCAATGAATAGGAAACACTCGCGTTCCGGCTGAGCGAACATAGGTAATGCGTACATTATAAGAACGTCTGTACTGAAAAGAACGAGTTAGCTGTCTGCTTTACTGCTAGTCCACCCACCCCCACACATGAGATATGTAGATAAATAAAAATACAACTATTTAAATAATTCAGTTTTAGCCCACAAGCGACAATAAAAAGTTTTATTCTCGAAACTCATGTATTATATCTCCATTACAGTCACGTGGGCGCGCCTAGTTACAGGTAATATAGCAGGCGACAAATTCCTTTGACGTCATAATACAAGGGAACTTAGTAGGTAAATGTTATAAGTTGTGGCAGATTAATCTATAAAGAATTTATCTCCCTTAGCAGCAGAGAGGGTGGATGACCACATCGTTGTGAGCAAAATCGTAAAATCTCCGTTTTACAAAAATGGAGACTTTTTTTTTTCGGTTAAAATGAGATTTGTGGGAAGCCTTATTTTTGCTTGAAAACGTGGTCTGTTCACCCTCTCTGCTGCTTATGAGATAGTGGAATCGCGCATGAAAATAATCTAAGCTGTCCTTGCAACATTGAGACACGTGTTGCAAACCCTAGGTTGTAATTAGGATCATTATTTATAATCATGTTCTCGATATCAGCAACATCAGCAGGAGGAACAGCACGATCCTTTGGTTGTCTTATAATATATGGAGCCTGTCCAGCATGATCAGTGATATCCTTAGCGAACATCATAGATGGACCTGCTGATCTTGTATAATCATCCGAATATCTTGCTAACCCCACTATTGTTGTGGCAACATCAACATCGTGTTCTATAGATTCAATCTCTCTTCCATCAATCATATATCTAGCGCTACTCAATAGCACCATGATACCATTATTGACAAAGCCAACTCGGACATTATTTCCATATGGTGTATCTGCTGCAACGTTTGTTACGAGTTCTCCTTCTACTTCAGTAAACACTTCAACGGGTAGAAAGTATTTGCTGGTATCCTGGACTTGAAGTTCGATTCTTGATCGACTATTTGGTTGTATTGCATTGCAGGAATAATACTGATAATCGCGTACAGAATCATTCTTGGGTACTGGGGCATCTAAATCAAACGCTGTATCAGGAGACGATTTGAACATATTATTATATATTTCTTGATCTAAATTGAGATCTCGCTCGCGATTTCAAACCACTTCCTGCTATCATATTTGCAGTAATATTTCCCTGAATGTCATATCCATCATTTATCCGTGATGCTATATTCTGCTCCACCGCGTTGTTTATTATTTTGCTAATACTTGCAGACATAATTTCCGTAGATGATAGTGGTCCCAGCGATGATGATTTTGTCCTTGATGACTTCGTCATCGTTGGTTTCTTTCGTCGCCGAACTAACGCTAGTAGTTTTTCTTTAGCCGCGGAAAATGCTATCCCGTCAACATCACCAACAGCACTAATACTGTTATCACGAATAACATCAATAGCTTTCATTGATAACTGTTTTCCGATTGGTGCTATTTTTGGAGCCATTCTTTCAAAAAACCCTGCAGTGGTATTGCCGAGACCATCTCCATAGTACGCTCTATAAACAGGCAATCGTGAGTTTACTACGTAAGTCATGGTTGGTTTATTGTGGTTGTAGTGTATGATCATCTTATTTAAATGACATTTATTTAATCGCAAAAATCCTACGGATTTTTATTGCTAGCAATTTCAGTGACTAGTCACTGTGATAACCGTCCGCTAGCTCATCAATAAACTCTCGGTATACACTAATATCCATGATACCACCCTCAAATAGTCGTCTGCAGATATCAGCAGCCTGATTAATTATTTCCGGTGAGTTATTTCCGGCTCGTTTCCCTCCTACAAGAATTTCTAATCGTGATATATCCCCGAGAATATTACTAGGACAACGAACTAGATCACTACCTGAAACCCCACTTGGATATCCACCTGCGAATTTTTCAGTTGTACCAGTTGCACCTTGTATGGGATCAACTGTGGCTCTTACTTTTATTTCTTCGGGGGGTTCATATGGTGTTGGTGAACCACTGTTATAACATCTATTATATTTATATAACGCTTAAAATTATCATCCTCGTTTTTGAATCTAATTCCACCATGATTTGCCAAATATATTTTTCTATACCAGGTGTCAGCGGTTTTTATCGAGTCTTCAGCTCAATCATTTATATCTTTTTTCTTATCTTTTTTGAAAATTTTTAACAGCAAAATCAGCTAATTCATCATCCGTGGAAATTTGTCTAATTTCATCCAATGCCCCATTCGTAAATATCTTTTCAGGTGAATATTTTTTATCCATCGAAATTTCTTCTTCTTCTTCAATTTGTTTTTGTCGTTGTTGTTCATCATCTTCTTCTTTAATAATATCACCTAGTCGTTGTTCAAGTCGTTCACGTTGTTCTTGTTCAAGTCGATCTCGTTGTTCTTGTTCTCGTTGTTCTCGTTGTTCTTGTTCTTGTTGTTCCTGAAGTCGTGCAGCGGCCATTATATCCCCAGGAAGTGTTTTTAAAGATTCCTTTGTTTGTTTGGATCTTTTTGCTATTTTTTCAAGTACGGGAAGAAGGGCCGGTTGTTTCCCTCGCTGTTCCTCAGGAATATCTCCCCAAATGGCTTTTTCAGTGGTCGATACGACTTTCCCGATTGCTATAGTAACGAGTTTGAATAATTGTTCGGTACTTGTTCAGCTTGAAATTCTTGTCTCGGTTTGAGCTTAATTCGAACGGAATCACGAATCGGAATAAATCTCTCATTCGCAGCTAATCTAATCTCTCGCGTGCTAATCTAGTTGTTAGGGCTTCACCTATCATTATAAATTAATATACGATCAAAATTGCAAGTGAAAAATCCACAGATAGCTACGCGTTTCATTTTTTTTCATAAAAATCGAGGGTGAAAACCCAGGAATTCATTTAGAGAAAATCGATTTTCATGAAATTATGTCGACGGATTAGCCAAAAACAGTACAAAATCAATGAAAAAAGCATCGTCGATTCAACGATCACGATGAAAAAAACCACAAAATGTGCCTCACAAGGACAGAAATTTCATCAAAATCGATTTTCTCTAAATGAATTCACTGGGGTTTTCACCCTCGATTTTCATGAAATTATGTCGACGGATTAGCCAAAAACACCACAAAAATGACCAAAAACGACAAAAACGACCAATAATCAATAAAAAAATAATATTTCAGCAATTAACAAATAAAATAAAATCTATAGATTCCCACCCATCCGAAATTCATTGCTTAAATCGCCATGCTAAAAAAATACACAACATGGAAAAGTATTATAGAGTTTCTGTTCTGCGTGAGTAAGCATACCTGTCTATAGAATTATTTATCTCGGTGATTTAATCACTGGGCCTATAGAATAATGGATTACTCATACTTGCAAACAGTTATGAGTATTTGTACATGTCTGTGTTTAGAGTGTCAATTAATCCATGGAGATACTTTTCACTGTGTTGAGGCAACCAAGGGGGAAAAGTGATTTTCACTCTGTCTGATGATTTCTTTTATTGTTTTAATTTTCTTTCGAGTTTATTTTGCGTTTGATTTCATATTGTTTGCCCAATTCACCTCTGAATTTTTCGACCGCAGTGAATAGCGGGATAAATTTGTTGATGTTGTTACAAAATGCGAGTGAGTCATTTACACCGCGCTGAATTCGTTTGATCAACCCATACTGTTTGGCAAGTACATATCTATTATTATGGGCGCTATCATCAAGATCATTAAATTCAGAGAGAATCTGATTTCAATCTAATTTATCTGACAATTGTATTCCTTGATTTTTCAAATTTGAAATCTCAATTATAACGCCATTCATATTTTCGAAATTCAATATATAATATATTATATATCAAATAAAAATATTAGGGATCAATTTTGACCCGTTTTCGTAAGATATGAACTCCATTCGCTCTAAGGTCTTATTCACATCTTGTTGCGCCTAGAGATATATATGCCAGTTATATATCGTATGAACTCTATTCGCTCTAAGGTGTTATTCACATCTTGTTGCGCCTAGAGATATATACGCAAGTTATATGTGATATGAACTACATTTGGAACCTCTCAGGTATTATTCCCATCTGAGAGGCCCAGAGGTACCTCGAAGCATAGTCTCCGAGAGGGGATCTAACTCGTCAAATAACGGGTTAGAACCCCAAGAAGGTATGCTTGGTGAATGGACGTCACATTTACATATAGATATATAGATATATAGATATATACATATTTACAAGTATTTACATATTTACATATTTACAATGATATATGATATTTACAATGATTATATATGAAATAGGACGGCACATACACATACGAGGCTTTTCTACATTCAAACTGAAACCACCATACTCCCAACAAAATCACCCCGGGTTGAATGCAAAAAACACATTTACACCGTGTGACGGTGTGTGACATATGGTGTTTTCACGGTTTGAATTTTGAATGGCTTAAAGCCCCAATTATATATAGAAAAACCATCAAGAACGGTACCGTCGACAATAATGCCTGCCACGAGATTTGAACGCTGGGCCTGCCTGCCACGAGATTTGAACGCTGGGCCTCGGGACGAGATCCAACCGCGTATGGAATATTCGAGATCTACAAGTCTATAATTTTAAATATAACATAAGTGTATCACGTGTAGGGTTTAACGGATGGTGTATAAACCAACACAAAAAAGCCATTCAGTCAGACCATGAGTCATCGAAAAATCCCATGGAGATCCGGTGACAGTTATCTGTTTCAAAAAATATAACAAGCCCACTCGAGTTATCCGTAACTGTTATCTCTGTTTCACAAACCGTATACACAAGCCCACACGAGTTATTCCCCTTAATGCTACATATAATAATTTAGATGTAAACGAATTGAATTCTATGTCCCGTTCGTTTGGAAATCGCTGATTGATATATTTGTTATGCAACAAATCGTACTGAGGCTCTACAAATATCGAAATATCTACTGGCTTCAGTTATTGATTTAAATACTCTTTCTTTGCCTGTATGAATAATTTTTTATTTTATAGGTCTTGCAATTTTCAAGGTTTTTTTCCCCGTCCCTCCCCATTTGGTGTTCTGACTTTGTGTGATAGCTCGTAAATTATCCAATTTGTTTTTTTGGAGACATCCATCAGTATGATCAATTACAAATCCATCTTTTATGAATCCATGAAAACATTCGAACGCAAATCTATGATTAAGATATTTTTCCCTCCAGCACAAAACATAAGATATCCAAGGCCAATTATCATACCCTAATGGTTTCTTCAGTCTGCGGTGTCTAACAATATGATCACGAGATGCTTCATAATCGATGATCACGGGATGTGGTTGAAATTCTTAGTTCATTTATATACTATAATATTAATTGTCTAATTATTATTTGGTTTAATTATTACTTGAGAATCTTTCAATGTAGTTTTGAGGTGTTCTTATGATTTTGTCCTTGACGCTGACACAGTCTGTCAAAGTCGGAATCTTTCATGGAGTTTTTGACGGAATCTTTGATTCTCTTATCATAATAGCGCTTTAACTCTCTGTATCATTTACCACCGCAATTGAGATACAACTGCGACTTACCCCGCACACCTACCCCAAATCGTATACAGGGTAAAGGCCCAAAACTTCTACGACGTACGCTTGGCAAATGATACCCACAGAATTCATTTCTGCATGATTTGTTACAAGCGGTTACTGATTCTATCGTAAGCCATTTGCAATGATTTATTATATAATAAATTCTTTATTTAAATACTTGTTTTAATTATAATATGGAGGAGTTCGAGAGATTATCGAAAAGTACGCATTGGAAAAATGATAAATTCAATCTCGATAGAGTCTCCACTGATGTACCAAAGGGTCTAATAAGTGATAGAAGCATAATAGGTAGAATTTGTGATGCATTTAATGAATTCAAGCGCGATGGAGCATCTTACTGTTGGTCAACATTTCGAATTGATGGTAGTGTTGATGCTACCATGAACGACGAAAGCGCAGCAGTGACCATCTCACATCTTGACCAGAAAAAGTATTTTTTTAGAGTGAAATTCATTATCCGCTCAGAAACGGGGAATGGGATTATACGCGACAAATTTGAACCAATCTTGAAAGATAAAAGAACCGTCACTGTGAGGCAGGATTCCAAACCAGGAATTCCGACTGGAATTGACAAACCGTATTACGAGAGATCCTATCCAATGAACTATTCGTCGCTGAATGGTGTAGCAAAACGAATAATAGAGCATTTTACAAATGCTTTCCGTGGAAACAAATTAACGGATCTAAGACGCAAAAAAATAAACGAATGGGAATTAACAGTGAAAGCGAGCGGAGCAGCAATTCAAAATGTGGTCGCGTTAGAGCGGATACTAAAATTTCCAATAACGGTAGCGACAGTAACAGGCGAGATATTATATGAACCGAAATATAAATCGAGAGGATCCCCAATCGAAATTATTTACCATAATGCACACGCGTGGACATCCGCAGTAACAATATTTCCGCAGGATAGAACCATAAAATATCTACCCGTGGAATTCTCGTAAGAAGAATTCTCTGAGGAGAAATTATTTGATTTTATTTCTCAGTCAAGTGAAAAATACCCCGTGTCAGTGTGGTTACTTCACAGTTTTGAAGACGAAGAGGGTAAATTCGATCAATTTGTAAGACCCAACGGCGAAATATACCGTACTGAAGCCCTCAACAACGAGATGAAAAAACTAGCTACTGGTTTTTCAAAGGAACACGACGAACAATTTTTAATAAACTGTTTTACAATTCCATCAGTTGCAGCTCATTTCACGAGAAAGAGAAATCTATGGAAACCAACAAGAGCTGAATTTCTATCAGATATCGAGTCAAGCTGCGTGAAATATGGCTATGGCGGATTATGGAATACAAAATATGATCCCAAAAGTATTATTTCGGTTGATATGATTGCATGTTATCCAGGGAGTTTTCTCGGATATGGAGAATGCTCTGAGTACTTTAAAAGATTTAGGCATCCCACACACAAAACGACCCGTGTTGCGATTAATGGACCACTGCCTGATTTTGATCTAACCGGATTCGCTCGTGTGGTATCATGTGAATTCGCTAAGGGACTTCATCCGTGCTGTTATGTTTTGTTTGGTAGACACATCTCTGAAAAATACTGGATGCCAATAGTGTTATTACAGCATATGATTGATTCTAAAATGCTGATATCGCTGATTGTCAGTGAAGCAATTATATCATATCGGAAACAAATTGAAGTCTGGTTAGTCTAGATAGCATAATAAACGAAAATAAAAAAAAAACAATCTCCGTCCCTCGACGAAGAATATATCGTAAGGTGGTCCAAGAAGATCTTTGAAGTTAGAAATAAACAAGCAAAAGATCTCTGTAGAAGAATTATTGGTAAATTCACCCAAGGTGGAAAAAATACGACAACAAACGATATCCTTCACGACTGATTATAGCTGATGCTGAATACGATTTTATAATCGCAGATGCAACATCTAGAGTTATATATATATATATATCAATCGTAAAGACGCTTTCGTGTCCGATGGAACAAAATTCGGTACAATTGTTACTTACAACGACGGATATAATCTTCAATGCACGCATTTAAGGGCTTCTATGCTGGCTTATGCTTCTATCAATTCAATTTCGATGATAAATAGATTTCCTGACATCGCGGTTAGAGTCGCCACTGATTCATTTTACACAGATGTAAAACATAAAGAAGCAGTGGCCAAATTCACAAATTCCGATGAGTGTTGGGGGGTCATGGAGAATTAAATAGGAAATACCGTGTGATTATTCCAAATCAGCAGATGTTACGAAAACAATTACTTGAAAAATAATCAGATATCAGAACTATCTAATGCACCTTCGATATCCGATCCTATATGTAGATATAAAACCAGTTACCTAAACGGCTGTGGTGAGTCAGGGAAGACGACTCGTGCGATCGAATTATTTCGAGGGAAATCAAACATGATTGTGCTAACACCAGCACACAGACTTGCAAGAGAGATGAAACAGCGAGGAATTAATGCTTGTACTTATCACGGTTTCTTTCGATGGAAAAGTGACGAATGGACTCCTGATCGAATGGGTGAGAAATATATTCCTGAAATCATCATTTGGGATGAGATATGCACAGTGTCGTTAGATGTATTACAAACGTTTCTCGATTGGTTATTGCAAGCGAATACAAAAGTGATAATGTCTGGCGATCATGGTCAACCACCACCATTTATCGGTTTATCCCCACATAATTGGCCAAAGAATTTTGTAGACTATTATGAAGAAATTAGTACTGATATAGATCACTCGATAATGAATTAAGCGAGTTCAAGAAACTAATCAGATTACAACCGGATAGAATCCAGTGTGAAATAGCGCGTGAAAATAATTTCAGAAACCCAATTAAATGATTTTTGGGAAGCGTGGAGACCAAACGATTTAATAGTGGCAAGTAGAAAGATAGTCAGAGACACACTTCAGATGAAGTTATTTAACATGCATAAAGAAAAATTTGCAACATTTCCAGTGCCATTGTTTTATAGACCCAAGGATACACGAAGACAAAATATCGAAGTTGATATTCCAGGACAAAGTGAAAAGCAGATTCTCGTGTTAAATGATATTGTGTTGGTTGATATCGGTGTTGTCGAAGATTGCGTGCTGAAAAATCCCCATGGAAGCTAGGATACGCAGCGACGATACATTCTTCGCAGGGATTGACTATATCAGATACAATTGTTTGGATCGTAGATGACCGCATCGAGTGGTCAAATCTCGTTTACTTAGCAGTGTCCAGAGTACGAAGAATAAATCAACTTCGAAGAGTTGTTTTAGATGATAATGACACCACGGTCAATGACATTGTCAGCGATGACATAATCAGAAGAAAACTCTCTGGTTATAAACAGCAGGATAAAAAATAACAGAAAATTTGACATTGATGCTGAATTTATAACAAAATAATCACTGCGCGAGTTGTAATTAATAATGCGTTGGTGTTGGTCGGATAATGATCCCCTCCAATTTACCGTAGACAGAAAAGATAGTAGTGTTGGTCATACTAGAGATAATGTGATGTTAACTTGTCTTGAGTGCAACAGACGCAGAGGTGCTAGTTAAGACCACGCGGTGGTAATTGAGTATCCTCGAGTATTACTTGTAGTTGCTCCCGTGTAAACCCATGCTGAGGAGCAGTTGAATCCAAACTATAGATTGCTGGTCTACCCATGGATCGTGTTATACTAGATATTTTATGTGCAGTGACACTCCAAATAGGATCAGTAGCTCTTTATTTTACCACCTTCAAGCTCTACTGGTTCATATAAATATCTAACAGTGACATTGCCGAGTATTGGTTGTTTTTAAAAATCATTTGAGTTTTATGGGTATATACTTTTTTTAATCGCGTTGTTAGGTTTCGTATTAATTGTTCGAGTAATCTCATTATTTAGTGCGGTAATTACACCCGGTAATTTCTTGACCCATTCACGGGATATTGATATCCAAATAACCGCTCAGCAAGTGTCCAATTAAATCGTTCAACAATTGCCTGATCGCGATGTAGTGCAGTATGTCCTCGTCTGATGGTGACATTATGCTTCATTGTTGATAACACTACACCCTGAAATTCCTTGCCAGGATCAACTTGTAATTGATTTGGCCACTGTAGAGGACCACACCGATAAATCCTTTAAAACGCAGAAGCCACCTCAGTTGATGATTTTGTTTTTAATGGCTCTGCTTGTTTGTATCTACTCGCAACATCAACTACAGTTAACGCATATTTGTAAACACCATCATGCGGCAGAAATAATATATCAGCTTGATGAACCTCATTAGGGACGCTGACATCAAAATGCGAGAAATTAATTTGTTTAGGCGGTGGTAGGTAAATTTGCCATATCGCCTGTTTGGATAACCAATACGCTGCAGTGGTATTTTTCACCTTTGCGGCGCTAGCGAGTTTACTGATTGCTGATTTACCAGTATCCTCTTGGGGAATAATAAATAGATTCCATGATGTTATTAATTACCAGCACCCAGCATTAATTTACTTTTCATCGCCGATTTTATCAACCATGAAGCTAATTTTTCTTTGAAGGATTTATCAGTGATAGAATTCAACGCATGAATTAATTTCACATCTGCAATATGTCTGTTTTGTAGATTACTGCTTTTATAAGCAACATCATGAGCATGACATGCCTTACCAATTGCGTTTATTGGATATTCACCGGGTCAATGATGGTTTTGATCATCGAGTCTGGTCCCGGGTCCACAATAACTATACCCTGGAAGGTGTTTTTCTTCCGGATATTTTGCCCATGGTGTTCCCGGTAATTATACTAACTTGGCTGCAATATCACCTCCTCGTTTTTTTTTAAATCCTAAGAAACAAATCTAATTTTTTTGTACCATATTGCATACACTTACCAGCAAGTGCTGATCTGTTATTTTTAGTTGTAATCGTCGTCAAGTCATTTGTGCTAGTACGCTTCTTACATTTCACACAATATAGATCCATAATTTATTATAATAACATGAATGTAATTGATTTTTCGGCGACAAAAACACGAGAGCTTGTTAAACATCATGCAGCGCTACCAAATTCTATTCGTATGATTATAATCGGACCATCTGGAAGTGGCAAGACTCAAATGTTACTTAATTTGATAACGAGATGGATGAAATGGGATAAATTATATTTGGTAGCCCCAAGTGTAGACGATCAGCGATGTTACGAGGTGTTAAAGGATTTTAACAAGAAAGCAAAATCGGAAATGGATGAGGATATTATTGAGTTTATAACCGATATCGAGGAAGCACCGAGCATTGATGTTATTGATGGAAGTATTAACAATTTAGTTGTATATGATGATGTCATGTTAGACAATCAAAAGAATCCAGCTAGGATATTTTCCAGAGGTAGGCATAAAAATACGGATGTGGTATATGTCACTCAACTATACACTCAAATACCAAAAGTGATCAGAGATAACTGCAATATTCTTGCTGTATTTAATGGAGTTGACACATATACGCTACGAAATATTTGGCAAACTTGGTGTGGTGGTGATATGGATTATAATCTCTTTAGAAATTTTTTTGTCACGCTCAGTCAATCCCACATGGATTTGTAACGATAAATTTGCATGACCCTAGATAAGATATCGTACCGGACTTGATCAAATATTCGTTTAAAACAAATCGTCCCCGCAACGCAATCAGCGACGGGTCTCTGGGGTGAGAAACCAAAACTATTTCTTTTTTTTTTTTTTTTTTTTTTTGGTCTGCCTGATTTAGTTTCGGTTTGAAATCCTTTAGGACTTTGTCTGAAATAGTTTCGGTTTGCTTTAAATAGTTTCGGTCTGTTCGCCCCCTCTCTTTTTGTAAAATGGAAAACCACATGCAGCCCTTTAATTGAAAAATTAAGTCTCCGTGGAAGGCTTATTTCGGCTTGAAAATTTGGTCTGTTCGCCCCCTCTGCTGCTCAACTATATGTGCCTACCCTGAATTGTTCTTTTAAATGATTTACTTCTCTGATTGTGTGCCATTTTTTAAATCTCTTTAATCATGAGAACTACCAGGATACTACAGTAGTTAGCAGGTTTATATTAAATCCACATCTATACATTTAATTAAAATAAATCTGCTTTTATTTTAATTTTGGCTCCGTACACGTAGTGATTTCTGTATTTTTTCGCATGTAACATATATCCGCATCAATAATTGTCCTTTTTGTAGATTATGCTTTAAAAATGCAGTCGGACCTGCTCGTAACTTTTCAATAAAATGCCTTCTGTAGACATTCCGATTTTGGAATACCGAACTGGTATAAAATTATTTTTGATTGGTCAATTTGTTAAAACTTGACAAATCAAAATGTATCTTCTTACGCCATTCTGGCGAACGTTCCAATATGGTCGTCATAAAATAATTGTCAAATCGTACTTGAATAAATATCGACAATTTGAATCGAAATATTTTTATTTTGAACCGAAAGACCACCTTAGAAAAGATGTCATTTCTATCAAGTCTCACATTTCAAGCTCCAAAAGTGTTTACAGGATTAGGTGTTGGTAAAACTGGTCTCATACAATGCGTCCGCTGGAGAAAACCGCGATGGCTTCCGAAGGCCCCGAGTAAGATTTTCAAGGTTAGAAAGCCTACACCAATAGATCCAGAAGAGTATGCAATGTTGAAGACACGTTTTGATCATTACAGGACAGTGGTGAAGGCTATTAGGTAATGATTGCTAGAGATGTACTAATTTTAACCTAGACCAACAAATTGTTATCCGTCCTTTTTTGTTTGTTTCGGAGACCAACAGTGCTTGGCATAACAGGGCCTTTCCCTTGTAATTAATCGACTTATTTAAGCATCTGGACATCTACGTATTCATTGGTTATTAATCTAAAATTAACTGTTCTGATTCTTGCATGGAAAGCATCATCACCCCAAGATAAAAGCAATATGATATCAGGTATGTTCCAAGCATTATGACATTCTCTCTGCTTTGGATAGCGAAAAGATTACAGTCCTCACCCTCCTTTAATTTGTCTGCAGCATTAGACACAATAGACCATTATATATTACTTCACCATCGTCAGCATGTATTTGGCATTCACAAAGCCTTACTGAGATGTATCTGTTTACACATCTGGCTTCTTTGTCTTAACATAAATGGTTGTTAAACTAAATTTGATTGGCACATTGGGCCCTGTAACAAGCATTGTATCTAAGTTTGAACCTTGCAGCAAGGAAGTTTTACAAATGTGCATTTATAATACAGGATATATTGAAGACCCAAAATGGCTAAATCCTGGTGTTGTTCATCTTTGGGTGACAATTAGAATCTGCAATCAGCAGATACTGTCTGATCATAGTGTAATAGTAATAAAGTTAAGAAATATATCAGATTACAGAAGCTAGGAAAGTGTTAATGGAGATACCAGTGAGTGATTTTGATGCCAAAAATGTCATTAAATATGAATGTACATGCTGGATAGACAAAAACAGATGGCATGCCAGTCAACACCTAATACCAATGACATTTTTTAAATTGAATGTAGAAAAGACAGACATAAAGGTTAAATGAAAATACAGACAATTTGAAAGTAGAGTGCACTTTTTGTTTCTTTTTTGTTTCATCACATTTTAGCCCAGAGGGTATCCTGTACTACAAAACCATATACCCTTATCAAAAATAAAGATAACTATTTGATCAAAATATCTCTTATTCAACAAGTAGACTATATAGCATTAATGAACTTGAAATCATAATACAGTATGCATGTACAACAATGTGGAATAGTAAATCTGGCATAGAGATCAGTAGATTGTTACCTAATTCAAGAATGTTAAACTTTGTCAGTGCTTGTGTTAGTGAAAAATCTTATTTTTTTGAGCAAAATTATATAAAAGACAATACCTGGGAGCTGTGAAAGGGAGTTCTCAGTACAGATCAGGATTCATACACAGATAAGAAACAATGAACAGTTTAATGCCTATAGAGCTAAAAGCAACATCCTTTCAAAATTTTGATTTTAATAAGGAGCTTACAGATAGGTTTAGGGAGAAAGAGATGTGTTACATAACTATTGAAATTTGGGCATTTCCTCCTCCCTCTCAGTTTTGTGATACACCCCACCCTCATGATACAATCATGGGAGCTACTCTGAAGCAGATATAATATTCAAAATGAACCATTCCGTCATCAAGGGAAGCAGTCAGAGATATACATAGCCAGTTGAGAGATTTATGGTTTTATTAGAATTATGTAGGTGTAGCCTTTGGATGAGCAGTCCTGTTCACAAGATATATGCAGTGATAAGGATTAATTGAATTTCACTTTAATAACTTATTTACACTTATTTTCAAAAACAGCAAGCTTCAAAGAGTTTGACTACATAAAATGGCAATGAAAGGAAATTTGAATATCACATATGACATTAAAATACCAGATGCACTAGCTACTGTCTCTGATGTTTGCATATTAACATGTTTCATCATCAAACATGGTTCTACATTGCAGAATATGCAATTATTCTGGGCTGCAATTTGAATTTCTATAATATGCACTTTTTTGTCGATTTGTACTTTCCACAGTGGCAAGTGGAGTTTTCATTTGTACATCTTTGCACCATGTGCAAAATGCAATTTTCTGTCCATAGTTTTTCTTCTGCAAATATCTAGAGTTTTGTGTGCATTTTGAAGGTGTGTCTTCTTTCCATTTCATAATGACCTGTTCATTTTGGCAGAGTAATAGTTACTTATGTGGTGACTTTTCCCAGAGAAGTAAGTCAAACCATACATCCATTATCTTTATATGTAATACATACTTAAATTTGACAATCAAATTTGATACTACATGATGTTGCACAATCAATAAAAGAACAATGTACAAAGTATGACAATAAAATATGAAACAATTCACTCAAATGGCTGAAGCATGACCAATTATATAGAAAATCGCAAGGTTCTAATGGCCCCAAGCATCCATGAAATTCTCAAAGGATGCACAGTTGCTCCCTGTAATGAATCCCTGTGAGGTGCCTCATTTTCCCTATTTATCTCCTTTTCATAGCATTATTTGATAAAATTAAATGCAAAAATACCACATAGTCAATGGATATATTTAATTTATATTTTCCAAATTATAACCATGCATTTGATGTGTGTTGTCCCATTCCACCTCCCTCAGCATCCCATGACACACACTTTCATCTAGCTTTTTATTCTCTCTGTTCCGTGGTACAGTAGAGAATACTGTTTTCAGTTATGGACCACAATTTGCCATCCTATAGCAAGGGGGAGTTGTATTCAGTCATATGGCTTACAGATCTAACCAGAGCCTATTAGCTGATTGATAAGGTATATATTTATCTTGACATGTCTTTTATTTCAGAGTATGTTGATTAGAACTGTCTGTTATATTGTATGCTGAGCTAATGAAGTCATCTTAGAATAGAAATGTGAAATTCTCTTGCATTCATATTTGTTCTCTATGCAGATCTTTTACGCTCAAAGAAAACATAGCTAAGATGAAAAAGGAAGCCATAACTGAGGAAGAGAAGCAGAGATTAACCCAGCAGGAATGGGATTGGATGGTTGCAGAGAATTACAAGTGGAATAAGACAACATCTGTTGTAAGGTATAATGAGAGGTTGCATATTTTGTTGCCAATTTTCCAAAAATGTCGACCATTTTCAAAATACAGTACTATTCGTTTATATGGACGGCCTCAGGACCATTGTACCATAGGTGTATATACAGAATTATTGCTACTTCAAAGGTAATCAGTTTTCTTTGAAATTTCAGCAAAACTTTTTCTGGTACATTTTTATAAAAAAAATATTGCCATCATCTGGTTGATTGTAGTCATTCCCGTTTCCACCTTCAGATGTGGTCAGTTGTAACTTGTCAGGTATAATGACTGTTGGATTATATTACAACACACAGTACTCATATGTGATTTTTCTCCACTTTAAAGCAGAATTCCACTTGTCTCCTGACTTGAATCATATTTTTTTGATATAGTCCATTTCTTATATCATATCCGATCTGTTTTTAAAAATTCAGCGTCTGGTCCAGTTCTGTAACAACTCATGTAAATTATTCATTCCATATATTAGTTAGCACACAACTCATAAAGAGTGTTCTGATTGGTCAAAGATTTAAATTCATCCAATGAATCTTTATGTAACAGAAACTGATGGCAATTGAAAGAAGCATGCTTGTAAGACATGGTGTCCCAAGTTGTTGAGAGAGAGCATGACACGAAACGTTTAGATAAAGATTTAAAAATCATATGGAAATAGGAATGACTGGTGTGAAAAGTTTATTGAAATTTTGCAAGAAAGCTCTGAATTATGGTAATCATGGTTGGAGGATTTTAAAACAGTACCTACAAAAGAAGCTGCATGTGGAAAATTTCGAAGCTTAGAAGGCCTCTGGAAAAAGCACAGTTAATTAATATAAGAAAGATTTCTTGCATGAGAGAACAGATGTAATTTCTGTCAGAATATGAGTGCTTTATGTTGTTACAATCGCCAGCTTGAAAAGAAAAAGGCTCTCATTGAGAAGGAAAATTGAGCCAGAAAAGTAGTGTTGTTCCGATTATCAATTATAATCGATCATCAGTTGGTTGAGCAGATAATCGATTGTGAACTTCATAATCGATTGTGTGTAAAGGGAGACTACTTTTTAGGTGTATGCAAAACAAAGGTTAGTAAAACTCCCAGCCACTAAAGTTGACCTGAAATTTATTAATTCCCTTCACAAATACAAATATGAAACCTTATGATTCATAATTAGGAACATATAGTCATTATTACATGGTCAAGTTGTTAAATTGTTGAGTTAATAAATTTAAACACATTTTGTTGATTTATTTTAGTTAAATTGAAACAATGACAAACAAGAAAAGCATGTCCTTCTATACTTTATATTATAGAAACATCACATATGAACTAAAGAATTTTGGGTGATTGTAGCAGTATTTCAGTTACATTTGCCTGATCAACCATAAAAAGTTGCATTCATTTAACAACGTTATTGAACAAATATAACACACAATGTAATATTATTGTCAGGTTAAAGTATGCATGTCATTAATTTAAAAGAGATTACTCCTGTACATTTATAAACATATTGAACTATTGATCAAAGATATAATAACTGTTTAACAAAAATTAAAATTTGCTCTTAGTAACCGATTATAATCGATGATCAGTTGGTTAAGGGTTACCGATTATCGATTATGAATTTCTGACCGATTCCCATCACTACAGAAAAGTCAGTGGTGATAAAAAGAAAAGCTAAAGAAATCTTTGCCAAAGCCACAAAAAAAAAAGCTCAACTGGTATATCAACAGGTTGTGTCTATTGGAGAGAAAGACAAGTGAATGTATGGGAATATTTGAATATAGTCGATGTACTTCGGTATTTATTTTACAGATTTGTTATGAAAAGAGAGAATTATAATATATTTGCTTCAAAAATTGACAAATTTAATCAGAAGTTGCAACAGGAGCAGGTTTTTATGAGTGTAAAATGCATTTTTGGTCGAAGGTCTTTGGCCTTCTGGGTCCCTGGATCAGGGGCACTGCATCTCGAAGCCCATTAAGGGAGGACCCCTAAACCCCCCTTAAAATAGAAGACCAAATCATGTCTGAGTACTAAGGCCATACAACAACATAAGCTAATTATGATATAACAATGCACTGCTAGGGTTGTTGTCAATTCTAACAAAAATTTGTTTATGTAATAATAGATTTTAGTGCATTTTATATCCAAGCTTGCGGCTTACTGTCATGGTGTCTTTGAATTTCTCCACTTCAAACTCAAGACCATATATACAATTTTTTTAACAAAACTTTTGATGCCCCAAAAAATCTGCTGATGGTATATTTTGTCACCAATAAGGAATACAAATTGCAGTTTGTGACGTTAGCAAAGCCCAGTGTGATTCCTGGGTTTGATAAATTCATTTACCATATATACACACATATAAGCCCAGTCCCATATAAGCTGTACTAAGTTAAGTTCAAAATGCCTTTATTTAGGTAAACTTGTATTCTCAAAAGTTATGCAGATATCTCTCAGGGGTTCCATGTATGATTATTATGGAAATATTAAAAGCTAATATAATTTCTTTCAAAAGCCAATACATTTATTTCATTTTCTGTTTTCTAACTATTTCTGCCAAATGCAGATTTGTGTTAATTTTGATCGGACCATGATGAGAATTGAAAATTTGCTGGTTACTGTAACTGTAACCTCTCCCATTTGTCTCTAGTTAATTATTGCTTGTTTTTATTTAATTTTATGTTAGAGTAATCAGAAAATATCCTTATGCCAAGTAATAACAAACAGTCATAGAAGCTTGTAACAGTTGATTAATGTGGTCATTGGAAGAGCTGGTCACTGCTGTTACCTGTGTTGAAGTTTTGTCTTGACATTCTACAAGTGTTGGGACGCTAAAATGTATTATTTTTTTTTACAAGATTTACAGCCATTATGGAAGTCCCAAAAATAAATTCTTCAAGTTTATACTTTAGTTCTAACATAAGCTAACCATCATTCTTCTAGGCTTTTATTTTTTTCCTAAATTATTTTACTTATGTGCAAGCGTATACTCATCAAAAAGTCACTTTATTATTAATTGTGTATTAGGGTGAGGAGCAGTTGGAAGATCTTTAAAGGTGGGATACTGAAGCAAATATTTGCTTGTATGTAAATTACGTAAACAGCACTGACCTGATTTGCTGGAGTACTATGCACCTGCAGATCAGTATCTGTGTTGTTTGTGTTACGTATTACTTGTAACAAACATTTGCTGTGATAACAGATATTTTATATGCTTTTTACTGTTGTATATTATAAATGAGTGTATATGGTACCGTATGTCTTCAGATAAATAAATCAAATTATGAAGAAGAATAGTACATTTCTTACATTTGTATCTACATGTACTGGATGAGTTTAGAACTATACTAGATTGGTATATATAATGATGTGATCTTGAATCCGGTTGTCGGAGCATATTATCATTTTTTGGAAACCATATCATACTTGAAAATGGACTTCATAAAATTAAGGTTTTGGATGAATTCATTAATGAGGAAAAAACAATCATATCAATGAGGTCATCTCTTCGGGAGAGGTTGTAACCACTCTGGAGGAAATCATATGTTTTTAACGAAATTGTGATCAAGATTTCACATAAGTTCAGTAATGAGCAAGATCCACTCAAATTAATGTAGTATCCATGTATCTGATTGGTTGGACTTGTTACCACTTTCGAAACAGTATTTTTGGTCCAGTCTTAAAAACCTTGGTAGTTAGATTCAAATCATCTAGATGTTAAACTGGTTTTATTATGAGCAAGATCTGTACATAATAATGAAATTCAGTACAGTAAAAAAAAAAAATCAGAAAACATGTGCAAAATAAAATTAGTCTTGGTGGGGAAAAAGGTTAAAATATTTGTTCTTTTTCACTGGATTAAAGCAATGGAAATAAAACATGATATTGACAGCTGAGAAAGATTTGTGTTTACAGAGATCTTCCGCTTGCAAAAGTTATGAAAACTAGACATAAAAAGTGTAAATGCAATAGAACTATACAAAAAGTTGAAAATAATGGACTAGAATGAATAGTTTGTAATTTATAGATGAAGAAAAAGAATAAATATGAAATTTTCCTTGTAAAACAAATGTAACATTGGATGCTTAGAGATTATGTTATATATGTTATATTTGAAGTTCTTCATTTTTTTTAGGAGCAAGTTTGATATTTGGTTAAATTCAAGTTTGACAATTGCTAGCATTGCTGCATTAAAGTGCCTGAAATAGTTTGGGCTTTATTGTTCAGACCAGAAGAGCTTATGGGATGGCCTATTATCTGTTGTATGTCATCTGACATTGCAAAACTACTTGGAAGATTGACACAAAACTTAACACATATGTACATTCATCCCATGGTCTAGTATTGAAAAATGATACTGTGCAGATGTACAAAATAGCCACCACGTGGCCATCTTTTATATGTTGATATTGCTACTCCTTCTTCATCGATGGCTATTAATATATGACATGCCATTGACAGTCATACTGACATGACTTTTTCACCAGAAGACCTCTTATATGTTATGTTGAGTCTCAGTAGTTAAGTTTGTTGAGCACCAGACTTAGTGGCTTGAGACATGCTAAGATCAGCCTGGGTCAGCTGCCTTTATGTATCCATGGGAAAGGCAGTTAGCTTTTGTTTCCTCAGCATGATACAGGCAAATGTGTGTTAAAGTATCATAAAACAAACAACAATCTAGAGGGAAATGGCCTAAATCAGACCTCCAATATGGCCAACACAATGTTTTTTTTTTATATCTTGTAAATCTTAATAGTGCTACTTCTTCTGAATGGATAGTCACATCATTTTGGGATTTTCATCAAAAGAGTTCCAATAATGTTAAACTGGTCCAAAATGAAAATCATGCTGAGCTGGTATCCAATATGGCTATCATACTGAGCTGGTATCTGATATGGCTACCCCAATCTCCATCTTGGTATTATTATTTCTTCTGAACAGAAAGTCTTATCAGCATGAGATTTGCACTAGAAGACTCTTTAGGATGTCTAGTTGGCCTAAATCAAAATGAGGCTGATGTAACATCTAGTGTAGCTACCATGGCAACCATTTCAAACATCTTGCTTTGGCTACCCCTGCACAATGGAAAGTCATATTGACATTGAGCTTTTGCTCTTAGACACTCATATGACATGAAGTTAGACCTAAATGAACATATTGATGATTTGTCATCAACAATAGCCTTCATCTTGAAAATCTTTTCATTGCCCAATTGAAAGTTTTATTGTGATGTGGAGTTTATTCACCAAAAGACCTCTTGTCATATTTTCTGATCTCCAATATGGTTGCCATGGCACCATTTTTGAAAATCTAGTTATTGCTACTTCTTGATGGATGGTCCAATTGATGCATGCTTTTTATGATGTTTACTTGGTCCTAAATGTTAATGTTGCTATTTGGACAGCCATTATGGCTGCCACAGCAGACATTTTGAAAATCGTATCATTACTCTGCTTGAATAATTGGTTTGTATTTACATTCTTTTTTTTACCAAAATATGTCTCATGATGTCTAGTTATGTCTTAAATTAAAATGGTGCCAATCTTTTGTTCAGTATGGCTGCCACATACATGTAGTTTGAAACTCTTTTTGTTGCTTTTTAAGAAAACACTCAGCAGTTTAAAAGTTGTCTTTCTTTGAATTCATGTAAGTTCTGTTCAGCCAATAGACCACCAATCCTTTCAAGTGATTCTTGTTTAGTTGTATATGATCACAGGTATTGTGCATTTTTTTAAATATCATTTCAGATTATAAATGCAATTACTCCAAAGTTATTTAAAATGCATTTTTTTTATATTTCTAGCTTATACAGTAAAAATAAAAACAATACCATAATGTGCGTCTGAGCTGGTTTAACTACCAAAAAGTAAATAAACCCATTGCCTTAAAGAAAAAACTGTGACATAATTTGAATGTGGTCATATATTAAACCTATATCAGTGAACTTAACTAATAATGCTTTTGGACAAAATTAGGCATATTACTTATGCCTTTTAGAACTTTTTTTTTTGTCATACAGTGGTAAATATGTAACATCAGCATCATGCAAAGTTTTGCAAGATAGTTTACACAACCAGTGCCAATTCTGCTTATGCTGGTTATTATTATTTTTATTATTATTACCGGTACATGTATTATTTATTATTATTATTATTATTATTATTATTATTGCATTCTCTTCTATGCGAAATAGTATCAAGCAGTTTTCCAAGTATACACAAATCTGATTTTCCAGTTTTAGACATGGGCAAGTCGGTGTTTTGTTAAAGAAGACTAAACCTGAAAACAGTAAAAAAAAAAAAAAAAAAAAACAGTTCCTGCTACTTACAGAACACATTATCACTAAATTGCATGCTAAATAAGTATAAGACCATACACAAGACTATATTAGTGTGTTTTATACTTAAAATATTTGCACAACTCTGGGGTGCAGATGAGAATTATAGGTCTGATATTTGTAGTCCGAGTTTCTTCTGTCTCTTGAAACACCTTTTTTATATTTGGATATTTATATTGGGTCTGCACCCCATCATGAATATCCAAATATTAAAAATGAGGTGGCAAGAGTCAGAGGAAACTCACACTAAAATATATGGTACGCATGCTGACAGTCAGCTTAAAATATTTTTGGAGCAAAAGTATGTTTTATTAACATAAATATTTTTGTTTTGCTTGAACCCTCATGTGTCATTGATTATAAATGGAACTAGAAATATTTCATGGAATGTTTAGATATAAAGTTATAGAGACGGTGAATTGGGTTCAAATTAAAGTCACCAGAGTTTGGCATGTCATTCCCATTATTTTCAGAGTTTTTTTTTCTTCTTTTGTCTTCCTATATCTCTCTGGCATCGGTGGATGGATCAAATTGAAAGACTTTTAGCATTATTTTCTTCAGGGATGCACGACAGAGGATAGAAGAAGCTCAGCGTAAAGATTTGCAGGAGAGAATTGTGAAACGAGATGAGGAAGAACGCCTTAAAATGCTGATGAAAGCCGAGCAAGAATTCTTACGAGAAAAGGTGAAATAAATTGGATTTATGCATGTGTTGATAATAATATATATATAATGAATAATTACCTTGCCACTTTATTTAACTTTAATTTCTATATATGATGATGCAGACTGTACACCCAACTACATACATGCCAACCATTACGCTTTTGGCATAATTATTACGCATTTTTTCACTAAATTATGCGTTACGCTTAAACATATATGCATTACTCTTTTTCGATATATCCACCTCCCCAAAAAATCAATTATTTGTTTTCTCGTTATTTTTAACATTCCATTAATCCCACAGACCTTATTTTAGAAAAGACGGCTTTTACATAAATAACAGCATCTTCTAAATATTTTTAAGACAAGAGTGCAGCATCACGTGACATGTACTTTAAAGACAATTCAACCTAACTCCAAAGACAATTCGGCCCAACCAAAGACAATTCGGCCCAATTTTAAAATACAACTGACAAGTATTTATTTGTAACATATATTTGACAGTTCTTATATAATATGTTTTATAATAAAATTTGGTACATTTTGTGAACAAGATAAATGTTTTCCGAAGTTATAATGGTTAGGAAAAACCGGAGAAAGAAAGGAGTATAGTAGAGCTGTACGCTTGGTCTCAAAAACTTAATTCTCAGTGATGCTGAGTGGGAAATTATGTTGATCAGTTGATAATTCTAGCTGTGCTGATAATTATAATGAGAAATTAGTAGTTGTAAGACCCAAAGATATATGTGTTGCCATTGGATGAGTACATATAAGAACATGACACAGTAGCGGGGCAGAAAGTTCAAAGACTTTGATTAGCTGCTGAGTGGTGGAAAAATGTACTGATATTTACAGTTCCTGAATTCAGAGGTAGAAAATTTCAGTGATGTACATGTTATCATTAAAAGAGTACATCAAATGAACAACTTTAGCTTTCATTATTATATTCATTTCACTGTGTAGCCAAATAAGTAGTGCATGTGACCTTGAAATCAAGATACATTTAGATTGAGACAAAATGCTGTTGTAAATTTGGATAAGTATGTTCGTGTTAGACAGCAAAATTGATGAATGTTCTGATGAGAGTCCAAAGAGTTCTAAGGCTGCTAGAGCTGATAGTTTGCATGGAAAAGAAACCAGATGTAAGAAAGTGTGTGATGCCTAGATTGGTGCATGGAATAAGACCATTCCTTGGCCTGACATCATTCAGTCTTACCCTAAAAGACAAATAAGAGCTATATGTCAGTGGTGTAAAGAATCTAGAAAATTAAATTTTGTGGCAGCAATTGGTTGTTGTTATTGTAGGGTTTAACACCATTGTTCAGCACATGTAGCCAATATTATTTGTGGAGGAAGAACCCGAGAAAATCACTGACCCACAAGAAGCTACTGGCAAGCTTTCTCACATATCCACATTGGCCGAATCTGAGACTCAAACCTAAGAAGACAGAGGTGAGATGGCAGTGATCCATAATGGAGAGCATTTTAGACCACTTGGCTACTCAGGGCCCTGCTGCATCATTTGGTTCTTTTCATCTGGAAATTTAGCCACTTCATGTATTTTCTGGGAGGGATTGCAACTATTGTTGGTAACATTCTTATTCCTCCCATAATAATAGTCTTTTACTATAGTTTTAAAATCATAGTGTGACCTCTGCTGCATCTCTAAGGTGTAGACCCAGATTTCTTGATGCAGTTTGTGATGGGAGATCTGGGTCTGCACTTTATTTTACTTACAATTTCCTAGTTCCTGGTGCAGTATATGATGAGTAAACTTGGTCTGTATACAAACCTTGAAGAACAGTGTGATGGGACAGCTGGTTCTTATAAACCTTGATTTGCTAAAGAACTGTGATGGAACAGCTGGTTCTTCTTATAAACTTTGATTTGCTAAAGAACTGTGTGATGGGACAGCTGGTTCTTATAAACCTTGATTTGCTAAAGAACTGTGATGGGACAGCTGGTTCTTATAAACCTTGATTTGCTAAAGAACTGTGTGATGGGACAGCTGGTTCTTATAAACTTTGATTTGCTAAAGAACAGTGTGATGGGACAGCTGGTTCTTATAAACCTTGATTTGTTAAATAACAGTGTGATGGGACAGCTGGTTCTTATAAACCCTTATTTGCTAAAGAACTGTGATGGGACAGCTGGTTCTTATAAACCTTGATTGCTAAAGAACTGTGGTGGGACAGCTGGTTCTTATAAACCTTGATTTGCTAAAGAACTGTGTGATGGGACAGCTGTATCTGAATATAAACCTTGATTTGCAGGAGAATACTGTGATGGGATGTTTGCAATTTGAAGAGTACTACATAGAAGACCAAACAAATGTGTTTCCTATTGTATTGATTTTAAAATTGTGGTAGATAGGTAGGATATTTTTTGTAAAAATGTTATATATATTATAATTATTAGCATAAATAATGTACTAAGCACTTCAAGTGATGGGCTAAACCAGCTCCATTAGATGCACAATTCAATTTCAAGATTTTTTTCCAACTGGAAAAAACAAATTTGTTTTGTTGCCAAAGTAAATATATCACATCTTGCCTGTGATGCCATGATTTCAGTCAGATTACAGCAGATCATATATGCAAATGGTACTCTGATTCTGTAAATGTGTAGCAACAGTTTGCCTCTTCTTATTGTAATTGTTGTAAGGTTTAACGCCATTTTTCAGCACACGATAGATTATACATGGCGGCCAGTATTATTGGTGGAGGAAGAACCCGGGAAAACCCCTGGAAAGAACCACTGACCCACAAGAAGCTACTGGCAAGCTTTCTCACATAACTACATTAGCCGAATCTTAGACTTGAACACACGCAGACAGAGGTGAGACGGCAGTGATCCATAACGGAAAGCGCTTTAGACCACTTGACCACTCGGGGCCCCTTGGCGCTTCTTAAGTTTTTACCCTGTATATACATATGGTTGAAGAGAATTTCTTGGACATTATGTGCACATGCTCATAACTTATTGTATGGGCAACATAATGCATTTATTTTGTACATACATAACCAACATTATTCATCCCCCCAAACAACTTTTTACAGCTCACTCCAAAGAGTGCATAACCAAGGGTGATTCCTCTAAAGCAACCCTTTTCCTCAAAAATAGTTCACACAGTATAGATGCTTATTGAAATAAAACAGATAGGACCCATGATACCTCAGGCTTTTAGCAAAATCAAAATTTCTAATGTCGTAACATTGCATATGGCAGTGGATACCTGTTACTTTGACTTTGTATTGTCCATCAAGGGACATAACCCACCATGTTGAGCATCTGCAGCAACAAGAAGAAAATTATGGCTCTCAAGTGTCTCTTGCCACTGGTATTGGCCATAAGGAGACATGATCCAATGTGAGCAGTATCAGTAGCAACAGGAAGGTCACTGCCAAATGTTTATGATCTTCTCTTATTTAAGTGCAAAATCATTTTAAAATGTGATCAGATGATATGAATGGGATAAAAATATAAAGCATTGGGTTTCTGGGATGTAATTTTCCTTATACAGTTGAGAAAAAGACAAAACATTTAATTGATTGAACCTCTATAGAACTGGAGACATCCCTCTTTGTATTACAGCATCTGTTAATGAACTTTATTGCAACAGTGAACAATATAATCTAATGGCAAAACGTTTTAGGGATGGGTTATAATAAACAGGTAGTTAACACCTATTCAGTTTGCTGGGAGATGCTTCCAGTGTAGTGTCATAAAAAGCACAGCAGCACATGGCAGCAATGTGCATTGTGGAGAAAATGCACTATGAAATGTATCTTTGCATTAAAGGCACTACAGGATCACAGTACCATATTAAGCAGGGGGAGAATCCTCTTTCTTACTCCAAGAAAGCTAGTTATGTATCTTGGATGATAATATTGTCTTAGTCCATTTGTTGTTTTATTTGTAAAGTAAAGTATATCATTTTCCTGGCTGTCACAAAATAGGACCAGACAAAATTATCTTATGTCAAAATAGGACCCAACAAAATAATATTATGTCAAAATAGAACACGACAAAATTATCTTATGTCAAAATAGGACTCGACAAAATTATCTTATGTCAAAATAGGACCCAACAAAATAATATTATGTCAAAATAGGACCCAACAAAATTATCTTATGTCAAAATAGGACTCGACAAAATTTATCTTATGTCAAAGTAGGACTCAACAAAATTATCTTATGTCAAAATAGGACTCGACAAAATTATCTTATGTCAAAATAGGACCCGACAAAATTATCTTATGTTTAACATGAGGACTTTTTTAAGTTAATTCTGAATAAGAATGTAATGATGCTTGATACATAAGAATTTGCCATATGTACTGACACTATATTCCACAATTATTTCTGCATTAAGAAGGATTGGGACATTAGTGAGGCACATTTCAGGTATATTGCCACTAGATGCAAAATTTTCAATTGAGTCACTTCTCATTGCAAATAATGAGACAAAAAAAACCTAAAATATTCTCTTTGATGAAGTAAATGTCATGTTTGTATGGTGGTAATTTGCATTACCTTAACCTGAATCTTATTCAGGGGGCATAGTGTAAAATGTTGTCAAATTTCACCAGTGTATGATGCAGACTGTCCCATTCAAATGTATTATGGATCCAATGACAACACTTTCTTGAACATTATTCATAGGTGCAATTTCAAAATTTGGTGTTATATTTATGTGAACTCTATAGGCAATCAGAGTACCCTGGCTTCAGTGATTTTCAAACTGCCTTTCCTGGGTGCCTGGCATTTTTCAAAGGGTCAGTTTCTGGTGGTGAATCCAGAACATTATTTTCGTTTATGTGGATATGATGCAAATACTTCAAGGGAAATAATTCTGTATAAAATGTTCATAAGAGGCAGTCTCCTTGTAATTGACAAATTACCTATAAATTTCTTTTTGTTTCCAGGAGGCTGCTGCAACATTCATCACTCCGGAAAACCTGGATATAGAAATAGAGAAAGTGTTGAATACAAGGACAGACTATGAATTTGCAATCACAGATAAAGGTGTAAAAGTAGGGACCGAGATTGAGCCAGAAAAAGTGAGCCAGAGCAGCAAGAACTGATATGAAAATATCAACTATGGATAGTCAGAATCACATCATTATAGTTTGTTTCAGCATTCAGCCAAAGAAGAGAATGGCATTGCTTGAAATAATAGTCACCAAGTTATGATAGCATCGGTTGGCAGCATAGGTTTAACAATTACAGGAAATTTTATCTTTTTTTTTTAAAAAAAAGAGCATTCTAATAAATAAAATCATTTTGATAACCAGTTTTAAATAAAGCATTTCTAATAAAATTCCTTTTGATGACTTAACAGGAAAATTGTTTTGCATGTAACTTTCATACACAGCAGTTGTGTTGCATCTGACATGGGAGTCACTTTCCAGTGTTGGCATGAACAGTTCATTAAGGTTTTAGTTAAAGATTTTTGAGTATTGCATTGACTAGGGGCATGACTTGCAGGCATTGGGTAGAAGACTAAACTGACAGGGACAGGTGAATCTTAACAAAGATTTTTTGTTTGTTTAGTGGCAGTAACATTTTCAGTGTCATTGGCAATGTCATCAATGTTAGGGTCATGTGTTCAGGTTTTATCAAAGCTGTATCTCTTCTTCATCAGTTGAAACTTTGATATAATTACTGTACATCCTTTGTATGGGAATTCCTGTCTCACCTGTGTAAACAGGAAGTAATGTCTTAATAATACCAATTAAAGGTGATAAAACATGTGCCATGAAACACTTGTTAGCTGGTGCAAGCCAGATGTCTTTTAGTGAATTTAACTCTGGAGTAATAGTTTAAAAAATACTGCCTTTTCACTGTGCAAAGCAGATATTTTAAAATATGTAAAATTCTCCGATTATGATGGATGGAAGAAATTGGTTTTAAATGTTTTTGAAAATTTTGTTCCTAACAGTGACTCATATTCTGTACTTAAAGATATGTCTGTATATTTGTACACAATATACCTATTATATTTTACGTTTAAAATACATTTATATTTTTATTTTGATGTATGGGCCATGTAGCATAAAATAAAGAATTATAATGTTATCTTAAATAAATAAAGCACACAGTTTTCAAACCAACTGTTGTACAGACTTTTACTGTATAAAGTAGTTCAGGAAAAATCTTTAAATATTGGCCATTTTCCTTTCATGATGTGCAGTTTGATACATTTCATATTTAATTCATTTTTCACTTTGAAGAAGGGAAGTTACAGTATGCAGTATCTGGTTTGTTTATTCATCAAGAGAGCAACCTGCATTGTGCAGTATTTTGAGAGTAAGCTACCTTGTCCAGTAGTGAGAGATTAGGCTACATTGTGCAGTATAGGGAAAGCAAGCTACCTTGTGTATTTTGTAGAGGGCAAGCTACATTGTGCAGTATTAGAGGGCAAGCTGCATTGTGTAGCATTTGTAGGCAAGCTACATTGTGCAGTATTTGGAGGCAAAGCTACATTGTGTAGAATTTGATGGCAAGCTACATCGTGTAGTATTAGAAGGCAAGCTACATTCTGTAGTATTTGGAGGCAAGCTACATGGTGCAGTATTAGAGGGCAAGCCACATTGGGTAGTATTAGAGGGCAAGCTACATTGGGTAGTATTAGAGGGCAAGCTACATTGTGCAGTATCTATGTGAGCTTGGTCTCGTTTAGGGTTGAAATGATAACACTTGCTTGTTGATTGTGGGATTTATTGTGAGATGAAACGGTACAAAATAAATCTAAAACTATACAAAGTGCACACTTAGAATACAATACAGAATATAACCAACACAAATATAATGCACAATACACTACCCACACAGCATCATTTATAATTTTATCACATAAAAACAAAAATAATACCTTACCAGACTCTAATGGTGTAATTTTTCCAAATTATGTTCAATCCCAGGTTTTTCATTTGCGTGAAAGACAAGTGCTCTTCATCTTCACGACTCGTACTACTTAAGGTGTTGTCCATCTCAAGACCTAGAGTAAGAATGCCATAAGCTTTTTATTAGTAATACAGGGGATTGATTTTAATACTCGTAAAGCACGGGAATCACGCACATCAATCATTTACTCACTCCTACATGACAAAGATGCACATTGGTACACACGCGTCCTGGGTCACCTACTCCCTCCCTGCAAGATGAATTGGTACAAAAAAAATCTAAAATAATACAAAGCACATACTTAGAATATAAGACAAATACAATACAGAATATAACAGACACAAATACAATGCACAATAATACACAACCCACACACCGGCATCTATAATTTTATCACAGAAAAACACAAATGATACCTTACCGGACCTGAAGGGTATAATTTTTCCAACTTATATTCAATTCTTCAACAAGTGCTCTTCATCTTCACAACTCGTACTTAGTGAGGGTGTAGTCCATCTCAAGAACTGGAGTAGAAATGCCATGAGCTTTTTGTTAGTATGGCAGGGAATTGATTTTAATACTTGTGAAGCACGGGAATCACGCACATGAATCATTTACTCACTCCTTCATGACAAACATGTACATTGGTACACGAGTCCTGGGCCACATCTAGCTAGTTTATTTGCCAAGTTGACAAGCCACATTTTGCAGTTTCTGGATGGTAGGTTACATTGTGCAATATGTAAGTGGGAAGCTACATTGTTCATTTAGTGGAGGACAAGCTTTATTGAGCAGTCTCTGGTTGTTTATTAATTGAAGAATAGAGCGAAATTTGGAAATTTTCTTCTACAGTCTGTCACAAAGCTTTTTGGTGAGAGCAGAAAGTTTTAAGTGTTTATAGTTTATCTTTCTTACTAGTTGAAATACAGTGAACTCCGGTTTATACAGTATAGTGTTTTTCTGGTACACAATTCTAAAAACTAAAATCTGGGTTCAATTTATCTGGCTTTTATAGGACTGCATTCATTTGTTTCATTTATTCCTTGTGGAACAGATTTAAACCCAAAATCTTTGCACAAGAGATACACCTTATAATGTAACTGAAAAATAAAAGATTATGGAATCCTGGGATTTTAATCATGTTATAGGTAAATAAAGGCAGATATGTTAAGGGGATGATCGAATAGAACTGTACAAATAAATACACAGAAAGTTGCACAGTCTTTTCATGAATGAATAATATAATTTGGGTAAAAGATAACATTGGATAGAGTATTGGAATTAAAAAGACAGAAGACAGACCAGCGGCATCACTAGGGTTGGTGTCACCCAGTGCGGTAAACTCATGGTGTCACCCCTCCAGACTTCCACCATGGATTTCTAATAAGCACCAGATGCTCTGCAGACTGCATGGTGGCACCCTGTGCCTGCTAGTCATGTATTTATCTATGATCGGTTATTCGCTTATTAAATCCGACTAGACCGAGCAGTGTGTGCTCTGTAAAATTTGCAATTTTTCATTTTGGTGTCACCCCTTTGAGATGGTGTCACCCGGTGCGGTCCGCACCCCACCCCCCTAGCGACGCCACTGAGACAGACAACTTTAGAAGTTCTATTATAAAGTCTTTATTGGGGTCTAGCATTTTTATTTTAATCAAGAATGGCATAAAATGTATTATGAATTATTACATATTGCACTAAATAAAATAAAATGAAATTATAACTTGATTTCTAAGTTCTGTGAAGATTCAAGTATTGAAGCAAAACAAACACTCCCAGTTCTTGATATTGATAGTAACCTAAAATGTTAGTTTTTTCATAATTTGTTATAAAAAAATTATTCTCAGTGTCTCTAGTTAGCATAGCAGTTTGTGTCCTCTGTCAATGTAGGTTAAGTCATCTTCTCTCTACAGCTGATTATAACCACGCAATGACGGCCACATGACTTGGAACTATAATCACTTTGTCCGTTAGGTTACATGCACATTGCTGTATTTGTTAAAGGCAACCAGCTTCAAAGTGGAAAGATACGGGTATAATGTACAACACAAAATCTAGGATTATATTATATAATGAAAAATTAAAAGGAACGAGAGGTATCACCCCACCCACCCCGCCTTCATTATACATCCCCCCTGCCTTCCAGAACAGCCAAAATAATTTCTTTATAAACCTATGTAATTTTCCAAATGGTTGTTTTAATGTAAATCATCTTATACTCAGATAAAAACACCAGGTTATGCTATCACCTGAAATGTGAAGTATTTATGAATAGTATCACCATGACAACTGTCAGCAAAAATCAGTTCTCCAAAGAGTGCCCTTACATGCACACACACACACTTCATAAGAAATTTCAGACTGGGAAATTGATGCTCATTTTATAATTTATTATATAAATAATTAATGCAATAACATTTTGGTAAATATAGTTTCTGCCTAGACTCCATCTGCTTTGACAGTCTATACTTCCTAACTTGTTTGGGAATTAGATTGCTTGTTTTTATACAGGACAATTCCAGTCACACAACGAGTGTTGATTTAAATATTGTGATTACAGAAATTAATGTACTTTGACAAATGGTTAAAATTAATTTATAACCAGGCTAAAAGTAAAAATTCTTGCCTTTGCATGATTCCATTATTTCTTTGTTTAAATTTAAAAAAATAAAAATCATGACAAATCTTGAAACAGAGGAAAATAAATGCTATTTACATGTGTTTACCTTAAAGGTCTGTATTAATGTTGATGCCACTGCAGTATCCTGCCATTGTAGTCCTGACCCTCTAAAAAGGTTTACACATTTCTTCATCAAATACGCCATTTTTCAGCACAATACAGGCTATACATGGCAGCCAGTATTCATGGTGGAGAAAGAACCCGGACAACCCCCAGAAAGAACCACCGACCCACGAGAAGCTACTGGCAAGCTTTCTCACATAACTACATTGCCGAATCTTAGACTCGAACCCACGCAGACAGAGGTGAGATGGCAGTGGTCCGTAACGGACAGCGCTTTAGACAACACTGCCACTCACGGCCCCCTCAAAGGCATTTTGTACATTGTGTAAAATTAAGACTATCAACTTGGCTTCAATAGGAGAAGGAGCCCTTACAAGCCATGCCAAAGATAAGTTGCAAATTAGTAACTACATACTGTTCATTTAGTGGAACAAAGATCGAAGTATAAGCTATTGGTATTTTTGGGCAAAATAATGGTAACTCATTACTCTTCGGGTATAAAATAAGATATTGTTTAGTTTGATGATTTGGGAGATATGGCAAAAGAGGGCCCGTTTTAATTTACTTATACCATCGGTTTATTTAACACGTTTGAGGAACAAAAGTCATTTTCGAAAATTTTGTTCCTTGGTTTAATATAGATGATTGTAATAAATTCAATTCACGGATAAACAGTTTCAAAGTATGCATACGTTCACTATAGTAGAGTTAAGCATAAGTTGTTGTTCTTAAATTGCGAGTAAAAATTTTTAATAAAAAAAATGGCATTAATGTGTGCTGTGAAGCTTTAACTGTAGGAAGTCGTCATTTGATTAGGTTTAAGAGAAAGGAATATGTTTAACTTTGGAATGTTCTCCAGAAAATGTTGTTGTCACATGGGCAGGCAACAGTGGAGAGGGGATTTTCTGTCAACAAACAGGTATCTGTTGAGAACCTCAGCAGAGAAAGCCTCAGAGCTCAAAGGCTAATCATTGACACAATGAGAAAAGCAGGTTTATCTTTGGAAATCATCATTAGCAATGAAAAGATGACATATGCCTCCTCTGCAAGACATAAGTACCATGCCTATCTGGATTAGAAGAAAGCAGAGGAGGATGAGAATAAAAACCAAAAAAGGAAAGAAATGGGAGTTAGCCTTGGATGAAGTGTAAGAACTTGAAGCCAAAAAGCTGTGTCTTGAAGCTGACAATGCCAGCCTACATGCTTCCTCTGTACAGAAAGCAGAAGAGGCAAAGTTAAAAGGACTCGTTGTGCTTGTCACAGAGTCAAATGCTCTTAGAAGAAAAGCAGAGGTAAAGATGACAGTGGTGGCGTCTCTTTCCAAAATGATTGAAGAGAAAAAAAACGCAAATATAATAATGCATTTTAAGCAGTGCTAATGTCTGTTAAGAGAACAATTTATTTTGTATTAAATTTCACACGTATGTTACATATTTCTGAATAAACAACAAATGTTAACCTATCTTCCAGATCATTATAATGCAATTTTAGAAAATTAATTATAGTTGGACTTTAATCAGTAAACAATATTGTAGTATTTCATTTTGGCATTCATTGTTTTCTCATATAACCTGTTTACACAATGTGTAGCAAAAATAGGTCTTGGAAATCTCTGTTTGTGGTCTTTGAAAGTTTGGGAAAAGTCTTTGAATTTATCATTCATAGTTCAGTATGAGCCCTGTAACCTATTATGGGAACTGATATTAAAATGCAGCTAATTTTCTTAAAAGTGGAAGATGAAATCCGATTTCAGATAGATTAAATATTTTCGGCCTTCCACTTGTCAGGTAATATAGCATGTAGAAAATGCAACTGTAAATTCTTTTTTCGGAATTGTTAGATAGCTCTTCAACATTTTATTTTTACAATTTTTTAAAAGTCAGTTTTGCAAAGAGGTTTTAATTGGAAATAACCAGTAAAACCAATAACTATAAACAGGATCATATTTAAAGAAATATGTTTTTACTACTGTGCATAACTTTTCTGAGGCAGGGAATAAAATTAGATGTTTATGGCATATACTGCTGAATGTATATACAAGATTCAGAAAAATAAAACTTGCAAATATCACTTGGAATGTATAAATGCAGCATTTTTATTGATCAGATTTAGTGTCAACTACAGTTTTAAATCTATTAGAATCATATAACCTGTTTAGAATGTCTGCTTTAGTACAATCAATATTAATTACACAGATTTAACCAAAGTGTATTGTTCTACTATGAATTCTGCAGAAAGTGATTTTAACTGACACAGTTACAAACTCATTTTTATTTAAAACAATGAAACAGTTGCACACAATCTCTTGATAATCATATTAACAGTCCTGCTAAAGACAAAAAAAATAAAGTATACAAGAATTTTAAAAATCTTTAGCAATTTATGACTCATGATTAATTGTTCATGCAGGCTTTCTGTTGTTAATATTGTAAAATTCACTCACCAATATACTCCTTATTTTGTATATTTGAAAAGTGGAGTCTGGTCTTCAACCTGTGCAAATTTGATAAATTCTCTAAAATTCATTCAGCTATTAATTTATGAGCAATTAATGATATGGTAGTTTTCCCATACATGTACTTTCTTGGTGAAAAATCTCTACTTGAAAATTGATACTGAAGAGTAATACAAAAATTGCACATCAACTTATTTCTAGTGATTCTGAATTGCATGGAACCTTAGATATGGAAAAATATGAATTATTACAAAATTTAAATAATTCAATATTGCACCATTGCTGATTATCATAGCTAACAACCAAAAACAACATAGAGAACCTAAAGCACAGATCCCTCAGAGTCTTGTTTAAAAGGAACAAAAAAGGAATTTCCACAACAGACCTAATACTAACAAATGTATCACCTGTATTTTTTGTGTCAAGCTTAAAACTCAAAACATTAATCCAATAGATAACATATTAAATAAGCAATTTCTTGAACATTTATCACAGTATTTCCTGTATTGACTAGTCTTTATCTACACCACTTTCATAATTTTATTTTTTATGGAAAAAAAACCAGACTGCATGTATAGTAAATTAACATTACAGAACTCTTTAAGTTCAAGGCCATAGTCTCTTTCCTGTTGCCATTAAAAAAACATTCAAGGGCTTAATACGTGAGAAATATAGTAGAAGAAAAGACATCCAACTTAAGAAAATTCTGAAAGCTCCATTATTCTATCTTTATTCTGATTAAATATACTGAGCCTCAAAAGTTGTAGATTTGTGTACGTGTTTAAATTATAGCTTAAAACATTCCGATTAAGATAATATTATGATAACATTATATGTACCATTGCTGATCCTATGTCATTCACATATGACTTTGATGTAGATTGTATGGCCTATAAGCATTGTATTTCGACTCTGAGGTGTCTGCAGTAGCCATTTATGACAAAAAGAAGACATATTACATACTATCAATCTTTCTACATCTAATTGGTACTAATAGAATCATTAGGTACTGTACATAGAAAACCAAACAAAAATTAGAGTTTGATGATCAAATAGTAAATGCATTTGCATCAATTATTGGTAAACATGTCAAATCTAAATACTATTAATCAAATTAATTTATCACAGATCAAGAATAATTTCACGTAAATGTTAATTAATGTATTAAATGTTCTTAAAGTGATATGATAATTAGATAGTTCTAACATGCATACAATAGATAGTTCTAACATTCATACAGGTTATGTTTATGAATCTAATTCATCATCAAGAGAAAGAGGATTTTGAACTTCACAACTTCCATCACTTGAATTCTGGCTTTCTAGAAAACCTGCTTCCTGGAAAAGTTTATTTTCTGTATCCCCATTTTCTCTTTGTTCTTCTTTTTTTGCTGATAACAATGATCCTGGGTTTGATGTCGAGCCTCGTTTCCATTTGGTCAGAACTTTGTCCAAGCGATTAATAAAACTATCAATTTCTGACTTGTTCACTCCAATAGCTGCAGCTGCTGTCAAATATGAATATGGGTAATTATTACTGTGTGACCCAAAATTCATAAATTTGATTCCATTAACATTAGTCTCTTTGCCAAGCTGTGCCACCACCCTGAAACAGAGAAGGTCTAAATGAGGAAATGAAACATCAATGGTGTCAAATGTAGGCTACAGGGAAATGTAAGCAAAAAAAAAAGATCTTATCTATCATCACAATTTCAGATGGCTAAAAATTATTGTTCACCTCAAATTAAACTACCTTTTTTTAAGTATTTAAGCTTGATCTGCTCCACAGGCACACCCACCCACCCCAAAATCCACTTTGTACAAGGGATCTAGCCTGGAAATCATTCAACTCTTGAGTTTTAGTTTAAATTTAAGATTTTGTTTTGTTTCAGCCAGTGATAGGTGATGTTACTTTTGAAAAGCTATTTCTAATACAGTGATGGTGCAAACTCAAAAGTTTCATGAATAAGTAAAATGGGACTTTTGAAAACTAATTCATTTATGGATACATGCATATATGTATTATATATGTACATGTAATATATATATTATATATGTACATGTAACATATATGTATTATATATGTATAGGGTTTAATGGCACATAAGAACAAACATGGTTGTATAGTACTGAATTAGTTTAAATATCCTGAAAAGCCAAGAATGCATGAAAAACAATGATATTAAAGGAAAAGAAGGGTAAAATCCATTAAACACAAAGTCATATTTATAGCTATACTGGTCATAGACCAGATGCTCCTTACGTAATGGACTTATCCAACATCCATCCAATAGCACAAGTTTGTTCTTACTACTCCACATAATCTGCTTGAATGATTGTCAAAAAACTTTAAACATAATAGATCCTAAGTTTCAGTTGTTTCTAAATGAAAATGGTGTTGCTCAGATATCCAATATGACCATCTTCAATATTTTGGCCATCTTGAATTTCTTGTTATCACCACTCATTCTGCATGAATGGTCATAGAAAAATGTGGTTTTCATTAAAATTCTTTTTACATCCAATATGGCCACCAAAATCTTATTGCTATTTCTCCTGGAAAGGAAGTTTAACATGTTTTCTTCTTGGAAGATTTATGGTCCTAAAAAAAACTGCTGATCCAATATCCACTATGGCTACCACAGTGGCTATGTTTAAAATCAAAAGTTGTTACTTCTCCTACACTGAAAGTCATACAGATATTTGGTTTTCAGCAAAAGATTTCTTACACTGTCTAGTTGCCTTCAAAAATGGCAACAATCTGAAACCCAGTATAGCAACCATGGCAGCAATATGGAAATTCTTGTCACTACATCTTTTAAAAGTAAAGTCATATTGACTCACTCTTGTACTTCTTATGGTGTCAAGTTGTTCCTGAATGAAAATGATATAGATACGACATTCAACATAGTGGCCATTGTAAAAGTCATTATCAACATCAATTTTCATGAAATTAACTTTTATGTACATGGTCCTAATCGAAAAGAGTGTTAATTTAACTAATTACCTTCTACAAGTACTAAGTGCCTTGGCTACTAAACCTGATTCCTAGTGGCCTGGATGAACACCAAACTGACTGGCTGCCTGACTGACAGCTACTTGAGTTAGTGCACATGATTTCTATCGTTTCAACAACAATCATGTCCATGCAAACTATCTACTTTAAAGAGAAATAAAATTTCAAACACACACCTAAGTTTTGTGCCACTCATTTCCACCAACAAATACAGGAATTAATGTTTATATTCACATACTGTTCATACTGGGATAAGGCTATTCATCTGTTCAGCTATCAATGATGAGTATTTCTATAGTTTGTTTGTTTGATTAGGATTTTTAACGGAGCTTGAACAATTTTTCAGTCACATCGTTACGATGTCTGCAGTGAGGCAGTTTATGGTGATGTCTAGCACTGGGACACATGCTGCAGATATTTAGCATGATGTCCCACCCAGTCACATTATCCTGACACCAGGCCGACCAGTCCTAACACTAAACTCTTAATGCTGAGCGCCAAGCAAGGGAGTTGTTAGTACCATTTTTGTAAGTCTTTGGTATGACTCGGCCAGGGATTGAACACACGACCTCCCGCTTCCGTGGGAGACGCTCTAATCACTAGACCACCAGAGCGGTTAAGAGTATTTCTCTGGAAATTTTTGTTAAAAAGAAATCTTACATTTTCATCTAAATGAAATGATGGCCCTGAAACTTCTGTAAAGTCATCCACATGTAGTGGCTCCATGTATTCTGACCACACAAGAACATCACGTTTCATCCTCTGATTCAAATAAATCTTTTGTGTAGAAATAGGGCTTAGACTAATGTCTGATCCTTCAACTTGAATCTGATTATTAAACTCAATGTCAGTTGCAATCAAATCCTTCAAAACTGGCATCAAAATCATTGGAATATTCGTGACGGTTGCCATTTTGCGTAACTTTTACAATCAACCTAATATTCAGTGGTAATTCTTGCTTATAGGATGTAAAGATACTAATAGAATACTTTAATAACTTTATATAAGTATTACTTTCATTGGCTAATTATATTTAAAGAAACCAGATGTTTGCAATTTCATCCAATGCAAAGCTTTAATATGAAACGTATATATGCATCTCACAAATGTGTCTGTTAGGGAAGCAAGGCTATTTTTAGTCAGGCATATATACAGTATCATAAGGTAAAGAGTATCCTGTAATATTGCCACAATGAACAGATTCAAAATCTTATTGCTAATTCTCATGGATGGATGGTCCTATAGGCATTGTGTTTTCAGCAAAATGTTTGATGATGTCCTAAATGACAATGGTGCTGGTATTACATCTAATATATGACTGCCATTGTGACAAATTAAGAAATCTCATTGCTCAAGAATATCATAGTTGGTTTCAATACTCAACAGTTACAATGAAGAAATGGTCTTTTCTTGCATTCTCAGAAATTCTTTTTGGACAGTGGAGCACAAGTTGCTTTGAAGAACTCGTGTTTAAATAAACCAAACTCTTTTAAAGGGTACAATACATTTCTCAGTGTGGAACATTATTATGGGATATATCCCATGTCAAAATGGTTTGCCTCTAAGAGTTGCCTTTTATGACAAGCCTATCCCATATCACCAAACCAGTAGAGTTGCCAAAAGCATAAATGTCCAATCAGGCTTTAACTTATGACCTAATGAAGTGCAGGAGGATGTAAAACATAACACATGATTTTAACTCTAACTGAATCTTCTCTGAAAATCTGAAAATAATGAAGACAAAAAAAAAATTGTGTGCATGTATGTATTGGGTTTAATGGGACAGCAGCAAAATACTAACCAGATGGTACCAACTAAAAGTAAGTTCTAAAATGGAATTTTTACAGTAAACTAGGAAAATATTTACCCAATCACGATAATGTTAAGAAATACTTCTGCTATCTCCAGAATCCAGTCTTCCCACTGACCTAAATAATCTTTCTTTCTATACTTTGCATTAAAAAAGAAACAAGAAGTCCTCATACAGATTACCTCCCCTTATTTATGCTGCAAGGTAGTACTCGGTCTGCCAGATATATTCAGTTTTAACTTAAGCACTTTCTTAGGATGGTTACACTGCAGGGAGATGTGGAAGGGATAAATAGTAATATAAGTGGATAAATATGTCTGGAGAACATCATTCGCTACAAAATTTCCTTTTCCATCAACTACATTAACCAATCACATTAATGTTATGAGAATACAAGATAGGAGAAGGAAATGCAAAGCATTAAAATTACAGGGTTCAAAAATTAGCTACTTAAAAGGATGAAACTCTCCTAATGGCATTTAACACAACTGAATATAGGTGTATATACATGTGCATGGAAATGCCCTGTAAGCACCCCAACTCAACACATAATTACAAAAAAATATTTTTTGGGGGGTGAATCCAGTGAAAGCTGGCTTATCTAACTGAAAATGTATTTGTGTCAGGAGTAAAGTGGTCTGGTGACTAGGCAGTCAGTAAGGGACCAATGAAATTCAACTGGTGACTGGGCAGTCGGTCAAGGGACCAATGAAATTCAACTGGTGACTGGGCAGTCAGTCAAGGGACCAATGAAATTCAACTGGTGACTGGGCAGTCAGTCAAGGGACCAATGAAATGATGCCATGTCATGCAAATAGAAAGAGTAAAATGCCAACCAAATGATTCATGAGGTCTTTAATTGAGATATTGTGTAATGGTTCAAATTTTATAAACCCGAACTCTTCATCAGACACATCTGTTCCTTGAGAGATCACAGTATTCTGATGGGAAGACTCCACTTTAGCCAAGAAGATTATGCTTGTTTTTCGGTTTTATGTGGGAGTAAAAGACTCATATATATATTTAAATGGTGTGTAATGGATTGTACCCTCACTACACTCAAAGGATCAATGGACAAAAGGGGTTATAAAAATTCAGAGATTAGGGTAAAACTATGATGGATAGATGTACACTTTGTCCTATCAACTGCAATATTTACTTTGTATGCTGTACTTGTAACTGACAGTAGGGTACAATCCTCAAAGGCTAGAATTTTTAATAATATTTCTTCTATGACAACTTTAAAACTGGCCCTATACCATATTAATCATCAACTGGTGGGTCCTCATCATCCTGTGTCTATGTCCTAGTGTTTGTAATACCACCAAGCAAAGACACCTCTGCTGTATCATCAGTATGTATTGCTATATCTTCTGACTGGGAAGTCTTATTAAAAGTGGTCTTGAGACATCATGGATCAGTTGTGAACTACAGTAGCAGTATGGCATAGTCAACTGGGAAAAATGGCGTTAAACCCTAAAACAACAACAACAGAAAAATATAAACCACAGGTGCACAAAGTCCTGTCCACTGGCTGCATCCAGAACCAAAACTGGCAATATTTGGTACACAGTGCAGTCTAGCAAGCTAAAGGGAGACAATCTTTATGAGTAGCTTCCCTTTGTCTAGAACCAGCATAGACTGGAACACTTTTCTAAGTTTATGGGAAGGCAAGTTTACAGAGGTAGTAGAAGTAATTCCTAGCAAAAAAGGTGATTGGGTAATGTATGTGAAGGAGAAATATAAAGATAAAATAGGAGTCCCTTTAAGGGAATGATGCTCTAATGACCAAAAAAGAATTACTTCTGCCCGTCTATTCTTTAACTGCTGGGTATTGAAACAATCACAGAAATTCTTTAAAAACTCCAGCATACCAAATATAGCAAAAACAATATTTTCTTTCATGTAACATGTTCAGAAGATACCTGTGAGTGTAGTATAAAATTCCTTGTCATGGCCTTTTTGACCTCACAGCCCGAGGATAATAAATCACTGAGCAATACAAGCAATGATCTTTGACTTGACATGATCAATTAAGTCTGGTTTTCAAAACTCCTTCACAAAAGTGCACCATTTCCATTCAGAACCAATTATTTATTGCAAGACGTTAATTCCACCATTCATACAAAAGGGCCAGTGATAAAATTGAATGGCCTTTGTGGTGCTATATTGAAAGAACAAAGGGCAATAGTTTCATTCAGAACGAAGTGCATATTGCTCTAGTGTTATAGTGAAAACCTCTTTGTGTCATAAAACACCAAACAACAATCAATTCAGCCATTAACTAGGATAAACTACATGTAAAGATGGTAAAAATGAATTTTTAAAAAAAAAGAATAAGACCATCTGTTTAAGAGAATATCAACAATTTTATAATATAATGTTAATGTCAACCTGCTGATATCATAATGTAATGATCATGTCATATTGACAATGTCATAATGTAATAATCATATCATCCTGCTGATATCATAATGTAATGATCATGTATATATGATGGTGTCATACTGTAATAATAAGTCATTTTGGAGCTGCACAGCATGCAATGATTTTACAAAAGCATTCAACCATAATACCAAAATGTACAGAATGAAACTTTATTATGATAACTGGATGTCTAGAAATTAAATAGACAATTACCTTGTACCAGATACAAATCTTGTAAATAGCATGGAACCAACATCTGTGATACTCTGACCATCTTCTCTTGGTGTAAGGGACATTGCTAAAACACAGAAAGGAAAGAAATATGCACACACCTCAATATGCACACACCTCAATATGCACACACCTCATGGTAAGGTAGTGTTTAGCTCAAGCTGCTAAATTTACAAGTTAAGTGACAAAAGCAAGATTACTAGAACTGCATCTATAAACAATCATACTAAAAACATCTCCAATTCTCAACTATAGTTTGCATTCTGTACCCTGACAATCAGTGTAACTGAAAACATATAAAAATTACCATATGTACTCGCATATAAGTCAAGTCCAACTGTAAATAACAGAAACCCTTATCTGCCATCACAGATCATGGTCTACGTTGATTGTTCTAATGATTTCTACTTGCAACTTACAAACTACAGAGACCCTGTTCTGCGGGCACATTATGTGATAGCAGATCTGTGTCTGTTCAGTCTGCAGTTGGACTTGACTTACTGGAGGGGGAGGATTATACATTACAGTGAAAATCTTAATGTTTAATACTGTAGTAAACACATTTCATCTGATCATTTTAAGTTCCAACTTTGCAAAACAAATTGTGATCATTTTTGTTAGATGCATCTAATACAACTGGACGTCCATACCAGTGTAAGGAATGAGGTACTACCAAGTCTCATAACAGTAACCATGTGTTTACTGAGGCTGATTTGGTGCAATGATATGTGACTAGCACTACAACCCCGTGCATATATGATAATCATATCTTGCCCTTGTGCATTTTAAATCTAATGAGTAGCTCTTTGTGATAAATCATCCAAAGTGTGTTGATGTCAACATTTTAACTACAGGGAACATATTTAAACAAAAGCAAAATAATGGACAGTCATTCAGGACTAATAATAATATATAATGGTAACTTACAGATATGACAACTAATCAGAACTTAATCTCATGCTATAGCAGATGAGACAAAAATGGTTTTACAGAAAGCTGCCTCTGCTCATGCACATGGCATTAAAATCTGGAATAAAGCTTGCAGAAAACAATCATCAGGTACAATAATTTTGAGGACCTTTACAGTCTACTACTGTTCGTCTGATGAAGGATGTTACATTTAACTTTCTTGGATAAGCCTAATTTATAGATAAACAAATATTACCTGTGGATCTTTTATTGTATGTTCATACAGAGTAGAATAACCATAGAAACACCTGGATCATTGTTCTGAATACATATGAAGCAATTTACTTTTATAAATGCAATGAAATACAAGATAAACTCATCAACCTCACATTATTGAAACAATACAGTACTATATAAAAGGGTCTGATTAATGGAAGACTAATCCATATATTTAGAACATTTTGTAGCTAAATGATGACATCACAGTTAAAACACAATGTTGTTTAATAAAATTTAAGTTTTTGAGGAAAAATTTCCTAATAATATTTTATTTATAAACTAAATAAATGGGAAACAAGAGAACAGATTAAGTTGAGTCAACTGTATTTTGAATCTATTTAGATCTAAGGCACATTAATACACATGAGAAGTTTAGACATTACCCAATGAGATAGGATTGTGTTTAATGTTAAGGAATGTCTCTCCATTTCTGGTAGCACACTTGTGTAGTTCTTCAGACAGGTAGCTATACATCTCTTTTCTCTCTTTGAGCAGTTTCTTCAGTCCTGAGCTGCCCATGGAAAGCAGTGTGATCAACAGATCAACACTTGGAGATGCCGAGGCACGACCTTGAATATAGACAATTACATTTTTTTAATTAGTGACTAGCAACGGTACTGACCCAACTCTTTTATCACAACAGTTCTGGATCCATTCTATTTGTTCAAATGTGATTTCATGCAAACAGCAACACAGATCTCGTCACATATATGTGCTGAACATTTGATGTATATAGTTGTTGTTCTGTGCATAATTTCATGCAAACAGCACTGACACAAATATAACACATACATCTGCCAAAGGTTCAAAGTCTGTGTTGTCTGTTCTGCTTGTAATTTAATTCAAACAGCAGTGATCCAGATCTCTTGCCACATAAGGTCCCAGTAGTTGATGGTCTATGCTTTTGTTTTATATCTCAATTCACACAAACAGTACTGACCTGTATCTTACAATACATTATATGACAACATTTCAGGGCCTGTGCTGTTTGTTTTGTATATTGTTTGGTGGGTTTATTACAGCACATTCAGCACATTTTTCATTATATCATCCCAAGGAAATGGGACCAAGGTACATTTCAGAATGACAAACAGCAGCTGCAAACTCAGACTGGCCTGAGCAGGTATGGTATCAACAAGTCATACGCTCTACCAATCGAACTAACATAACTCAATACCACAGACCCAGTTCTCCTGTCATATAATGTGCCAACACACGAATGTCTATGCTGTTTATTATATATCTGATTTGATACGAACAGCACTGACCCAGTTCTCCTGTCACATAATGCGTCAACAATTCAAACAAACAGCATACATGCATTAAAGAAAGCTAGATCTGGGTCCATGCTGTTCGGTGTTGTGTGCGCATCAACAGTAACCTCTACTAAAATTTGGATAGGACAATGTTTGTCATGAAAGTTAATTTTGCTGATAATAATTGTACTTGTTATTCTTGTATGCAACAGGAGAGAATTTACCATGATTTTTTTTGCTGTCTTTAAACCAAAAATTGGGGCTTCAATTTTCCTTACTATTATAATGCAGATTTCTTTAAGTTGCTGTCGTAGGGTTTAACACCATTTTTCAGCACATGATAGGCTATACATATCGACCAGTATTAATTGTGGAGGAAGAACCCATGAAAAACCCTGGAAACAACCACTTACCCACGAGAAGCTACTGGCAAGCTTTCTCAAATATCCACATTGGCCGAATCAGAGACTTTAACCTATACAGAGGTGAGATGACAGTGATCAGTAACGGAGAGTGCTTTAGACCACTCTGCGATTTCTTTAAGTAATATCAGTTTCTTTCTTTGCAGGTATAAAATCCCAGGTTAGTACTGACCAATCAGAAAATGTTGTGTTCACGGACTCAACAAAATATCCAGCATTATGCTGAACAATGTGATTTGATATTAATATCACTGCTGATAAACATTCAATGCATTGTGCAGTGACAGTTGTAAAAATGTGTATCTGCAAGGTGCACAGACAGAAAGAAAGTCTGATTGAGAAGAGATTATGAAAGTATAAGAAATGCTGGGAAAGTCAACACAAATGGCTGAAAGAAGCCCCTGGAGCGGCTGTAATGTTGTACACTTTATACATGGAGTACAAAAGTGTGCAGGGTACTTCAATCATAACCCTTGTTGGTGAAATACAGCTGTTATTGTTTTGAGTTGAATGTTAATGGACAATAAATGTTGAAACTTCACATTCTTCTGTTCGATTTTAGCAGGAACATATAAATTTTAGCAAGCTCAGTAAACAAATTATTTTGGAATTCATGTGGATTAGTGACAAAAATCCTAATTTTGAGTCCTGGACTAACCAATACTAATTTAACTAAACCAAATAATATAGTTCAAATGCAAACCTAATACTATTCCATAATCAAGGCAGACAGTTAATTCTTTGTGAGGCGTTTAATTAACAATTGCAATAACTACAAAACACCCAACAATGTACTGGAAAAGCTTCTGGTTGTTGTTGTTGTTGTTGTTGTTGTTGTTGTAGGATTTAATACCATTTATCTGCACAAGATAGGCTGTACATGGTGGCCAGTATTATTGGTGAGGAAGAACCTGGGAAAGACCCCTGAAAGAACCACCAACCTACGAGAAGCTACTGGCAAGCTTTCTCACATAACTAAATATGCCGAATCTTAGACTCGAACCCACGCAGACAGAGGTGAGATGGCAGTGATCCATAACGAATAGCACTTTAGACCACTCGGCCACTCGGGAACCCCCCCTCCTGAATAGCTTCTGGAGTCTTGTTGTAAGTTGAACATGTCTATGAGTTGCCATTCATTTCAAAAGTAATGTATTAGAAAGGTATTTGATATTTTTCATACATATTCTATTCAAACGTAATGCATTACAAATCAGTGGTGTTTTGTGGGGTGTCAAAAGTAACCTGTTACAATAGTAATACATTAGTTTTGCAAAAGTGAAATGTTACTTTTGACAGTAGTTTTATGTGTTACTTTTGGCAAAAGTACTACACTGCATTTTGAAATGAATATGTTTCAACCACTGAAATATGGGATTCAAAAACATGTGATCAAGTTGACAGATTTCTAAAGGGGCTTGGGATTGGCTGAAATAAATGATTTTATGCTTTAAAGTCAAAATTAAAAACTGATCATAAAACCAAATATATAATAATCGGAAGCATTTTTTGCTAAACACAGCAATATCCTCCTTTCTTCTGACTTAATCTAACATTCTAATCATTGACAGATCCAAGCCATACAAAAATCTATGCATATAAGAAGCTTTGTCCAACAATACCATGTATAGGCTCAGATTTACGGGCGGACTGGGGATGATTAAGTCTTCTTTTGGTGCAGCTTTTTCTTCCTTCCATTTTCTTTTCTGTACTTTCTATGTCATGCCAACAATTCTAGATAAGCACCTTCACAGTGGCAAATTTAAAGTTACTAGGCAAATATTTGGTACCCTTACTTCCAAACTGACTTAGTTCATTTACACATGACCTGCACACTAATTAGTTTAGGTAATAGTTACAACAGTGAGCAAACCACATGTTAAGGAAAGATGAACAAAAGAAGAAAATAAATACTGACAATGATTATAGTCTTTACAAAATACATTACTTTTAAACTTCACAAGTCAAACTAATCCATCTGGGTCCATCTAAAGATTTCTTAATTTTACAACAACAATAATAATGAAAATAATAATAACAATAATAATAAATGTTATTGCATTAATCAAATTTGAATTATTTTTGTGATTTTCAGGATACCTGACATGTTTGACACCCAAACAGTAGGACACATATGTAACTCTGTGTATATCTCTCCTGCCTAATAATGATCCACAATGTTATATCTGAACTGCATCAAATTAGTTCCTTCCTTTAACATGGAACAAAACATTTTAACACACATGCTCAGTGTTTTAAATTAAATTTGCAATTCCAACCAAGCAGTGCATTTTGGGAAACAAAGCACCTGTAAATGTATTGATAAATCAAGGATAAAAGATAATATCTCAAAATAAAGCTGTCAAAAATACCTGGATAGTTTTGACTAATTTCCTCCACAAATGTCTTGTCAAATCCAGCAATGATTGAGCCACCAACAGGTACCATGAAGTTTTTGTCTGTACTTTGAACAATAGCATCCACTCGTCCAACTTTATTTGCCTGAAAATAGAAAGTACATGCACTAATAAAACCAGAAATACAAGCACTGTTTTGTCAAATTTTATAAAACTCAGAATAACTGCAAAGGAATAAATTATCACTTAACGACACAAGTAATCCTAGAGCTACTGAAAGAGTGCACATTTATTTCTGGCATTTTATTAAACCTTTACCACCATTTTTTGTCCCTATAACAAATCAGTAGAGATTTCTCTCCTATTTTGACACAGATCAAGAACCACATTTGATAGCAGCTTTATTCAAAGATGAAAAACACTAAGAGTAATGTCCCTTTCTTATCAAAACTTCTGCAATGAGGCACTCAAGATTATGCATAAAGTCCTAAAACTTTAGCAGTATACAGCTCTAAGAACTAATCAGCAAATGTGTAATATTGAAATTCCACTACAGCATACTTCATTATAATACAAATTCAGATGTAACACAGCCTTGGTGAAGCTCCAAAATTGTTACAATAATTTCAAAAATTTCTTGAAATATTGCAAAGCTTTGATGCCATTATAAACAAGAGTCTTGATTTAATAATTTGGCAAGAAATGCCGTCCTGTTGATGAAAAAATATCACTACTTCTTGCTTATTTTGAAAAGCCATTAGCTCATTAAAAAGCTTATAATTTTTAATATAACTATTATGAAACCATCAACAATAAAGGCAGTGTCTGCTTTCTGTCCTCAATGCATCCTGTATACAAATGTTAATCAATACTGGGTAAACAACAGCTAACAGATGTTTGCTCAATCATCTTTATTATCTGGCATACACACCCAAGCACCAACCAATGATGTAGTCTACAAACGTTTCTCATTTGAATTTACAAGGAAGCCACTTTTAATTTTCACAGGGAATGGGGATGTCATTTGTTGTTTGTTTTCATTTTTGGCTCAAAAATAGCTTGAAAATAATGTTCTACTGCTGCCTTACAGAAACAAAAAGTATCCAATTGATTAATTGAATAATTTTTTTTATTAACATTGGGGTAAAATATATTTTATAAAATCCCAGCTCCAAATAAATTTCCGGGCTACACCCCCCTCCAATTAAATAATCAGTCCCTAAATCAATGAATTTACCTATTTCAGGAAATACAATATGCTACCAATGTCAGCTCAAAAACCACCATACACACCTGTTTAAACAGATTAATTGCCTGACTTGTCAGAAACAGTTTTGGCCATTGCCACATAACATACTCATCCCTCTTTGTCTAATATCATTATTTTATTTTCTAGTTTGAAATAATTTCAGCAGTTACAAACCAGTCTGATATAAACAACCCACTTGTTATTAAAAGGCTAACAACTAACTTGAATAGAACCATTGAAGTTGTTGGGGTGGAAAGATTTACTTCTATATGTATCCACTTATGTGATTTTGACTTTTGCAAACTTCGTAATAACATAATTTGATATTATTTTGTTTAAAAATTTAATTTTTAAATGAAGACTAAAACTAATGAAATTATCTGTCTAAAAACAAAAAATCAGGATCTGTAAGTAACTAAAATGACTGATACTAAAGTTAATTTAATTAAGTTAATTTAATTAAGTTAATTTAATTAAGTTAATTTAATTAAGTTAATTTAATTATGTATTTTTGTCCATACAGCATGTACTCTTTATGTAAGGACTCGTTTCTCTTTTTCGGATCTGTTCCAAAACTGAGTCATTACTTACTAGTTTTATTGGGTGGATAAGGCGTAAGTGTAATCATCTGCATAATATTCAATTTTTCAGCAACAATTTATTTTTGGTATAATAAACCAAAACAAAAGAAATACAGTGATCAATCTTCTTTTGTTGTAACTTAAATCATATATGTATAAATGTCAATTTAACATCGAAATCACCAAACAATTTAAAAAAAGAACTTAAGTTCAATTACATGTCTGACAGAAAAATATTAGGTATATATCTGTTGTTATACACAGAAAACGTTTGGTGAGATATTGCAACTATACAAACATCTCTTTGAATGATTTATACCATATTTTCAAATCACAATTCCAATTTAAAGTATGCCTATGTCCATATATGAAATTAAGCATGTGTACCATAATGGTGGTATGACCTCACTTATTTTGTTGCTGGGTATATTTGAATGTAAAAATGTAGTAGTTAACATAATGTACACATTTACAAAGCAGAGTTATTGCGAAAGTGTTAATGTAGTAAATTGTTACAGTAAAATTTGTCTCCTAATTTACATACCTATTTTATTGGGAAATTGATAATTCAAGAGAACAATCACTGACAATGATACTAGAATGTAAATATTGTTAATGAAAAAAGAAAATAGTTACTGTATAATATATGTAATAAGTGAATACTGAATCTAGTAGTAACATGCATGTGTGTGTGTGTGTGTGTGTGTGTGTGTGTGTGTGTGTGTGTATGTGTGTGTGGCAACATATGTATGGGTATTTGTGTTCAATTCTATTTGTGTGTATATGTGTACATGTAGATATTGGTTCCAAAAAATACTTTAAATACTTCTCTCTCTTTCTCTCTCTCTATCCGTAGTAAGCAATATTAAATTCTGTATTGGGTTTAGCATTAGAATATAGTATTATGATCTAGTATTGATCATTATTCCCTGTAAACTAATACCAACTTGTGAGGTGGAATGGTTCCCCAGTCAACTGCTAATTACATACAAGATTCAATGGAAATTAAAGGAAGCCAAAGTTAAAATGTTGATTTATGTAATTACAAGTTATCTGACCAAATTTTGGAACACAACAATTTTATAAATCAGGGTTTAGCTGTATAATTAAACATTCTACCTGTCTTTGCTCTACAGTAATGCAAAGTCACAATTATTAAGAAACATTTCAGTAAACATTTGGTTTATTTTATGACCATTTTTTCCTCTGTAACTTAGAAAATGACTCAATCGATATTATGGAGATCACTTTATGAAACTGAATGTTTTCCTCCCAAACTGGGTTCGGGCTTTTATACACACCTGTTAAATTTTTCAGCTTGAGTACATTACAATATCAATATCTCTGACCTCCTGTGTGAATTTCCTGAAAAAGTATTTTCAAAACCTAAATACAGTTTTCTTTTTAGAAACTCCTAATGTCTGATTTATGCATTTTATTGTCAATCAAAGCCAGACCATTAGGACATGTCCAGCAAATATGAATATTTACAACAATAACAATCTGTCACAAGTCAGTATCATTGCATTAATAAGAAATTAAGTGCACGCAATAAATGAAAGTATTTTTTGTTTAACATGCATTACTAAAGACCAAAGTTCTGCATGCACCACTCACATCTTCTTTTATAGTGAAGAGGATATATGCTATATTTGCTTCAGTTAACAGTATAGTATACAGCACAATGGCACTGGGGGGGGGGGGGGAAGGAGATCTGTGAGTGATCTGTATGGGCGAGTGCCTCAGATTACTCAGCCACCCAGGATGGAAAAACAGAACCATTTAGTCTCTGTATCAGACTCTGCATAAAGCCTGTTATACAGTTTTGTATAAGCCCCTGAACAAACCATGGTACTAACAAAGTATAAGAAAAAGGACGTTAATTAATACCAATGTTATGGAATGGGTGTTTTTGCACTGGGTTTGTTATAGATCGTTGGCACTGCCTGAAGTTACAGTTACAATACAGCTCTTCGCTGTACTTAATGTGTGAAAATGTTATTTGTTTAAAATTGGGACAGAAGAAGAAGATGACTGTTTATTTATAGAAAGTAATTCAATTAGTACAGAATATGTGAAATTAGTTTAGACCAATAATTAGGTAAAATTATTTAACATACTGGGTTGGTGTGAAGCGAAACTAATAAATATATGTAGAATTCTTTTTTTACACAGGTTGAGTCTTCATAATGAAAATAAACATTAAAACATCAAAGAAATATATTGTATATGGTTAATATCTTTTCAACATCAAGGAATACAGCACAGATACTGAAGACAAAATATTTTATATTTCCAATTAAGAAAACTATATTATTGCTTGTTTTATTCCTTTTTATTCCTACAATGTATGTATTGATGCTGTCATATATTAAAAGTTGGCTAACATGCTTTGATATGAGAGATGTTTGTTTAGTTTTTGTTGGGTTTAATGCCATTTTCAGCACAAGATAGGCTATACACGGTGACCAGTAATATTGGTGGAGGAAGAACCCGGGAAAACTCCAGAAAGAACCACCGACCCACGAGAAGCTACTGGCAAGCTTTCTCATATACCCACATTGGCCGAATCTGAGACTCGAACCCATGCAGACAGAGGTGAGATGGCAGTGATCCATAACGGACAGTGCTTTAGACCACTCGGCCACTCAAGGGCCTCTTTGATATGAGAGATGATATCTGGGTTTATTTAAAGCAAAGTTCTGGTTAATAACTTGAACCCTTTGTGATGGGTATGTTAGTGCACAGAAATGTAACATGCATTGTGAACAAAACCAATTCATCTGGTAAAATAATTGCTCCATGAGTATTTACAAATGCATAAAAATTTTGACAGGTTAAAGATTATAGACTTATAGTCCTATCCACTTAAATCGACATCACATATGCCGAGAAGCCACCTATTTTGACAAAAAAAGTCCTAGTCCCTTGGTCAACTATTACTACCCAAATTTTCATGCTTATGTCGATTTAAGATTAAAAAAAAAAAACGTACATGTTGACAGAAGCACGTGGTCTCAGCGTGAACAAATCCTTTGTTTTCTAATCATTTATGTCGACAAGCTGCCACTTCCAACCCATATTTTGTTCAACAATTAGTTAATCTTGCTGATAGAAAATAATGAAAGCTAAAGTTGTTCATTTGATGTAATCTTATACACAAGTATATTAATGGGTCAATCTACTTCTGAAATCAGTCATTGTAAATATCAGTACATTTTCTCACTGACATGATATCAAAACAAAGTCAGATGGATGGAAATTAGATTGTGTATAAACCATTCTAAAAATACCCCAACTCAGACTCACCTGCTGTAACAAATGGGTACATTTTGTAGACTGAAGGCCATATGCATTATTAACTAGGTGGGGAACACTGTACTTCTTGCATAGACAGGCTATCTCTTCCAACCTACAGTTATTAAAGAAAACAAAGATATCATAATAATCAAAGTATTCATAGTACAGATAACTTGATTGGTTTAGGTAATGCAGTACATTTAGCAGGATCAACACAAGGCAATAACAATTGTATTTCACAAAACAAGACTCAATGAAAATTTAATAGTTCCCATTTATTTTCTGACTGCTATCAGATCTAAATCCATTCCCTGGCCTTCTCTTTCTTGACGGCTATAGACTCTGATGTCTAGTGAGTAAAGGAGTGTCCCTGCTAGATGATTAATGAACAGTTTTACAATGTCAAAACACAAAGTATCCCATGCATTTTCATGTTTTTCCAAACAAACAAAAAAAGTGTACAAATTCACTACTTTTACTTCTGCATACTTTGGCCATTCATATGCATGTTTCCACCATTCTTATACTTTCTCACTCTCTTTCTCTATTATATCATATTTACCATTGAGCTTTCTCTTGTTTTCATATAATTTGAGACATTTCTGTGGAACCTGTCCACCATGCAAAATCTTCCACAGCTTTCACTGCACAATGCACTCATCACAAACATAGATATTACAAAATTTTATTTGGTAAAATTCTGGAATTTATCTGTTGAGTTGACCAAAGCTACTTTTTCTGATTGACAAAACTAGCCTGAAACCTTCAGTCTTTTGTACATACTAAAATCAATGGTTGGGACCAATACACTCGGCTAGTTCCATGTGCTCAAAGACTGATAGTCAACCTGATTTACTTGACTGCTGAAACAATAACTGTCTATTTCTGCTGTGAACTTTAATTATACCTCATCAAATGCAAACTCTTTTTTCATTTAATACAACAAACAGTTTGATTAATGGCATCTCATATTATCGCTAGAGTGATGTGTCAAGTCCTTTAAAGATGGGTGCGGGGTACATTATCTAGGTTATTTGCATACGTTTATAAAATGGCAAAACCTAATTTATTTGAATTTCTTGGTAAATCAAAGAGATGCATATCGAAAAGTAATTTTGTTTCTCATCATTGCCTTAAATAAGAATGTGTAAGTCATCTATATAAAAGATCATTGTCACATTTGTAAACAGTGGCATCATTTATTGAAGTTGAATTTTACTCCTTAACCATGATTTTTCAAGTGTGACTCGTTTTTTTTAGCTAAATGTAAAAAAGGCAGCTAAATTAAAACTTAGAACTCGAGGTTGATGGAGTTTGATATTATGAAGCCCAGCAACAAGGGGAAACAATCCATGCTTTGCACATAATGCAAACAACATATGAAGACAAGTCAATCTGGAGTACAGAACATCTTTCAACATAGAAGCACCACCAGTATTTAACATTGTGAGAAGTCAGAACAAACTGAACATGATGAATTAAACATTCAGGTTAGTTTTCTTCATTATTATTCATTATTTTAATTTTGTTAAAATAGCAACTAGTAAATGACCCATGCTTTTCAAGGTGTGTGTGTGTGTGTGTGTGTGTGTGATTTGGATTTTTAACATAGCTTTAACAATTTTTCAGTCATATCTCTACAATGTCTACAGTTTATAGTGATATCTAGCACACTGGAGAATCATGCCACAGACATGTAGCACCATGTCCCACCCAGTCACTTTATCCTAATATCATGCTGACCAGTCCTAACAATAACCTCTTAATGCTGAGTGCCTAGCGAGGTAGCTGTCTGTCACATTTTTATAAGTCTTTGGTATGACTCAGCTGGGGTTCAAACTTGCAACTTTCTGCATTAGAGGTGGATGCTCTAACCACTTTTCAAATGGATTTTAGTCATAAAATAGATTAATTGAAAGACAATAAGCACATGCTTGCATTTGTAAAGTTGATTAAGAGATTACATTAAGAGCCGTACTGGAAATAGAATTTTACTACTGCTGTATTACCCACATGGTCCCCATTAAGATTGACAAAATTACGCCCTCACCATGAAATGGTCTATCCTATCCCTCATGTGATAAATATATTTACTTTATTCTACATAGACAAGACTATTTCATATTGAAACTGCATCCGATACAGTTCTGACAATATCAATGCTATGCTTGGCAAGAACAAATCAGTTCTGACTAGGACTTTCTCTGAGAATCCAGCCAGGAAGTTGGAACAACAGTACCATGCAGTCTCAAATGAATACAGAGATGAACACAAATGATGCTTTTTTGCATTACTGTCAAAAGTTCCTAATGACTACTGACAGCATGAAAGACTGCCTCTAATTAAGGCTATTCTGCCATTCAATAGGTTTTGAAGACAAAATCTTTGTGGTTATCATGTTTTTGTTTTTATGTAATGTCTGTGTGGCTGTGATTTATCAAAGTGTCTGCACATATGTATAGTTGTGTGGTGATGATATTGAACAAGGCTTTTTCCACCAATTCGTTTCTATTTTGTATGTGTTTTAAAATGATTTCAAGATAGCAGACAAGTTATTTTCTTTCATTCAGATCAGAATTTCCAGTAATTTTCCATAGACTTATGATAAGATAGCTAATTCTCAATTGAATAATATTGATTTTTTAAGAGGTCAAGCATGCTGTTCTACTCTGGGACCTCAAAACCATGTTTTTTTTTTAAACAACACTGGAAATATGGCACGTATGACATACTGAATAACAAAGGGGCACCAATTGAACATCATATGAAACTTTTAGTGGCATGGTCAGTAAAACCATCTATTTAGTAGAAATAATAAGATTTTCAAGATGGCAGCATTGTTGGACATCACAATGGTATTTATTTCATTTAGGACTAACCACTGATTCATGATGTGCAATACTTTTATTTATTTACTTTTTAAAGAAACACCTGCACTGTTGTTGTTTTTTTTTTTAGCTATTTGAGTGAATACATTGTACTATATGAGTAAAATACTACATTTTTTTTTTACTGTTTTGAGCAAAATCCATCATTCTTTTCATGGTGAAATCACTGTGAATCATTCACCCCTTATCTTTCTACTGTGTAACGTCATTTATTTGTTTTTTCATTATTAAGTCCTTGCATTTTATGTTAATTGATCCAATATTTGGATCATATATACCAGGCCTTGAATTTAACACAAATTTCCTGGTAGCCAGATGGACTAGTGTACTGAGAAATTTACTAGCCCTGCCAAACATTTACTAGCCCTGTCCCCAAAACAATGTCACACACTCGTATTGAGATTAACAACAATTTTATTTCATAAATAGCATTATCATATAAAATGTGAAGTACAGAAGTATAAATTCTACTTTAAATCATCAAAAAATTCATTCAACTTTTGCTTTTTGTCCGGAGGCTGAACACCTTCTATAAAACGCCACATTCTGCCTGTCTTATAAGGCGGGAATTGTGCCTAGTTTTAAAATATGAGATGTTACAGTATAACTGACGCAAATTATTTGAAGTAAGAAAAGGAATGACACAGTGTCCTTGATATAAAAAAAGTCTGAGCAAGAAACCCATTTAAAAACACGTGCCTTTGCCCCCCACCCCTTCCATCAAATGGCTTCTCCTTAATAAAGACTTGACTTCAGCGGATATTCTGCACAATCAAGGCAGTGGCTAAAGTAAACACTGTTATAAAATATTAACATCAAAAGATAATGTTAGTTTCAACTTGGAAAATGTGTGCTCCCATCAAACGAAGCCATCTGACTCAGCACGTTGTATTTAACTCAGGTGCTCGACGCAAGCTTGATGTGAATGAAAAAGAAAACAATAATCAAAAGGAACAAAATCATACATAGCGACAAAAATACCAAAAATATTCCTTAGATATTTTTCTAAGGTAATTTTGTCACTCTGATTTGTTTGTTTAGATTTTTTTTCTCCCTTCACATGAAGTGTGCATCAAACACCTGTGGTATTTAACAGCTCCAATTATGGTATCATCATTAATAACATATGTTTGGTAATTGTTCCTAATTAATCAAACGTCAGTGTATTGTTGAAATTAATAATAAGCGTGAATAATTTCAATCTTAGATGTCCATGTGAGACTTTAATTCCCATCAAATGCTGGATATCTCCACGTGTATTCAATTATTTGTTCATTCAATTATTTTTTTGGGGGGGGGGGGGAATATAAAAGCTTTTCTTATTATCATAGAAAAAGTAGTTGCTTGGAAAATGATGTGTCAGTAATGTTATCATAATAAATTGATCTAATTCTTCTAATTATTTTGATGCAAATGTAAAATATGAGTTACCCGTTTGTGACTCTGTGCAAGCAAAAAAAATACCTTAAAGAAACAAACATGTAAACTAATTTCTTTGAATAGTTGATGCTATGTTCTTTTGTGTGGTGTAACGTTTCATAATTTGTTACTGTGGTCGCTTGAATAAACGTGATACCATTTAATTTGCTATCAGATTAATACGGATCAATTTCCAAACTTCCATTGTTAATGACGGTACCTAAATTGGTGCTGTTAAGTGAAACGCACATAATCAGATGGCTTCTTGTAATAGAAACACATTTCTGAGGCAGAAATTGACTTCATCTTCACATGCTAATATGTTATGACTGTGTTTACAACGGTCACTGCATTGATTCTAAAGAACATCGGTCGAAGTCACGTCGTTATTAGGGTATTGAGTAAACAAACATTGACTGTTGATAACCAGAAACTTACTAGCCCGTCGGACTATTAACATTATGAAAGTTACTAGCCCGATGGGAAATCTACTAGCCTCGGGCTAGCGGACTACTGCTAATTTCAAGCCCTGTATACATACATATTAATCATAATTAGTTTCTCATTCAAATCATTTTGTCATTAAACAGCAAATTTTGTAGTAAATTATGTTTCTCCGAGAATACTTACCCAATCACTTTACTTTAGGGATATTAGCCTGCTACCTCGCGAATCCAGCCCTACCAAAAGACGAAAATTCGTCTTTCCTGTCTATGTCATATAGACAAAGGGCAATAACTCTTGCCCCTTACCTCCCCTTGCTACCCGCTAGGTGTCGCTTCTTTAGTTTTTTAAGCTGAGCGGTATATAAAACACAAGGATGCTCGCATGGCGGGGTGGTTGGGAGGGTTTCTTAGTAATGTGATTGGGTAAGTATTCTCGGAGAAACATAATTTACTACAAAATTTGCTTTCTCCTTTGAATACGTTCCCCAATCACATTACTTTAGAAGAATAAGTAATAGGAGGGAATGCGGAGCATCCGACCTCCACCTCGGGTATCCTCTAGGGAATGATGGTTGGATTCCCCATGTGAATGATAACCCGGTCTCCTAATTTTCAATCAGCAACACAGCCCAGGGTCACGTGATATGTGACCCCTTTATACGGTTAAGAAGATAGTTATTGAAATCTTCTTACCTACGAAAATTTATCTGGCGAATCCAGCGAAGCTAATAGGCTGTGCTGATTGTTGCACATGGGTCTGGTGGGCGTCTGGGCTGCCCAACACCGGACCTACTAGAATCAATGTTTGCCTCTGCGAGTACAAACTTGAAGATAAAACTGTAGAAGGTTGACTCTGCATGTCAGCCAATAGCTTCTATAATGTGACTGAGTTGCGAATCCTCAGAGTATGCTGAGCGTATAACCCACTTCAGCCATGAAGCAAGGGCTTGAATGGTGATATCTCATGTCCCAGCTATCACCAGAAGAAAGAGGTGCTTGTATGTGACCTGACTCACCTCTATGCATTGAAATGGTGCTAGAGTGCACAAACAGGATCTTACATAGCTGTTGATCCTGACTTATCTATAAAGAAAGCGAGCTAATGACGACTCGTTGGTCGCCAATGTATGGTAATCTATTTTGGACTACGAAGCCTGGCTGCGTCAAGAGGACCATCAAACCCTCTGATCGGAACGGAAGAGAGTTCGGGTCACTAGAAAGAACATGTAACTCGCTCACCCTGCATGCTGAAGCTAAGACTATCAAGAAACCCAATTTGTATGATAGTAGCTTTAACTAATCGTGGGTTAAAGACTCAATACTGTCTGAATTGAGTCATGTTAAAACCCAGGACAGATTCCATTTGGAAACAGGGTGAGGGATATAAGTCGATTGAATTTTTAAAGTGTCTAAAAGATCTGACAAATCTTTGTCATGGCTGATAGCACATGTACCAGAATGGCGGAATGTGTCTGATATCATGGAGCGGTAGCATTTGATAATAACTGGAGCCAGCTGTTTCTCCTCGAAAAGCCTGAGAAAAGTTGGCCAGTTGAGGGATTGTGACACTCAGAGGAACAATGTGAATGATATGGTACCAGTCCCTGAAAACATGCCACTTGCCCTTGTAAACCTTCAGAGTAGAGGGCCTTCTTGCTCTCGAGATTCTCTCCGCAATCAAAGATTTAAATTGTTTGTCTTGCAAGGCTGTCTGGACAAGAGCCAAGCTTGAACATAAAGACGGTCCGGACAGGGGTGGAACACCCCTGGCCGCGGTTGCTTGCGAATACTTGTGCCGACTGTAATCTTCCTGGGTAGATCTATCGCCTAGATTGAGTAGATCGGAGACCCAGGAGTTGTTCCATCTGAGAGGGGCAATCAGAACCATCTGACAGTTCTGACCCCTTAACTTCTGGATTAATTTCAGTACCAAGACCGTGGGAGGGTAGGAGAATGACCACAACCCTTCCCAGCTGATTGATCGAGCATCCACGACTCAAGCTTCTGGGTCTGGAACCTGTGAGATGAAAGGTGGACAACTTGCGATTTCACCTTGTTGCAAAAGATCAATCATCGGACGTCCCCAAAGTGTGTCAATTGGAAGAAAGTCCGATTGATGGAGTGACCATTCTGTGTGAATGACTAGATAGAGTGTCAGCCAAGACATTGAGTCTGCCAAGAATGTGCCGGAATTGTACATTGAGTGGAGATTGTCAAACCAATGTAGAAACTGCCAGCTCAGATTGCACAGGTCTGGTGATTGGTGTCCCCATGTTTTTAAGGCAAGGCACCACCACAAAGTTGTCTGACATAATGAGGGCAGTTTGTAATAAGAGTTGATCCTGCCCGAAATGAAAGGCGTTGATGACAGCCATTATTTCTGAAAGGTTGATGTGGAAAGGGCTCGCCCCTGGCACCCACGTGCCGCTGACAGTATCGAAGTCCGGCAACAGGTGGGCACCCCAACCGTAGGTACTAGTGGCAGAACATACCGTTATCCCCGCTTGGGGTATCTCCAGAGTAATCCCTGTGGACAGCCCACAGGGGTTGTGCCATTGACTCAAGAATGATCGTATCTCTGGTGTGAGCATGACTGTTTTCTGGGATCGAAGGGACTTGAAAAGGGCGCAATTACGCTAGCAACGTCCTTTGTAAAGGGCGCATAAAGGACGACTGAGCAGGATCAAGTCTGCTGCCGCATTGAATAATCCGAGGATCTACAACTCTCTCGCTAAAATGCGCATCCTGTCGGAAACGGACTCTACGAGTGCAAATATCCGGATGATCGCAAACTCGAGGAAGCCTTACCAGATTCAGATCGGGAGAAACTCCACACCCAGATGGACCAAAAATCCGGATTGGACAGAGATCAGACTTTATCCAGTTCACGAGAAAGCCTATATGATGTAAAGTGATATAAGATCGTTTCTGCCTTTGAGCAGATTAGAACTTGACATGTTTCTGGAGGATGTCGTCCAAATATACTGCCGACGCAATAGATGAAGTCGAGCGGAACAGGGTGACGACGTAATCCATAACCTTGGTACTAACCCCAGGGGCTTAAATTGAGGTCAAAAGGTATGACATGGAACTGATAAACCGAGTCCCGACAAGCACAACGGAGAAATGTCCGCTACTCGTGGGATAGGGACGTGAAATGTGCATCGGTCATATCTAGCCAGCTTATGATGGGGTTTAAGCGACGTGCCCTTCAGACATGCGTCACGACGTATCAGGTCTAGGTTGGCAGAAGCAGTCAGCGCATTGGCCATGGAATGGTGAGCTGCCCTGTTAAGAACCCTAGCTAATCAGGCCCTCGATTCCCAAGCATGTTCATTGCCAGATTTTTCAGCGATCCTGAAAATGGCTAGGGAGGCTAGGTCTAACAGTGAAGACGTAGCGACTACATTTCGAACCAGCTTGGACTTGGCATAGAACACAGTTTTGTCCACTTTATAAGACAATGGAGCAGACATATGGACTGCTGCCATATTTTTATCCAGAGCCGAGACCTCAGTACTGAACGCATCGGAGTGAGTTTTGTACCATCGACCTGAAAACGACGCTGGTACTTGACTTTCAGAAAAGAACGCCTAGCATTTCCTGGATCCCCTATACGTGTCGACAGACGGTCATTAATTTCCTTAATTTTTGTCGACTGGGGAAGGAGGCGGAAGGATAGAGTCTCTTCCCCCTCATCCAGATCGACCGACGCTCTAACCTTATAGTCCGTAATGGCAGCAGGAGGTGAAGGGCATTCTGAAGGGGCCAACACCCTATAAATTTCCTCCACTGCGGCTTTGAAGCTGAACTCAGTCCGTTCCATAGTTGGATCTGCATACAGCTGATTTGCCTGCGATTCATCGCACTCACTATGTGCATAATCTTGCTCTGGTAAAGCATCCATATCGGGGTAATGCATACCAGGTGGCATAGATGACTCGATTCCGACATCTCTGATAAAGGCATTCACTCTCCCTTGTGGATGAGCTGTTAGCCTATGGACGGCCGGCAATGCCGAATGAATTGATTGGCATATGTTTGGCCTGAATGACTGCGACGGGCCGGCTATGACCGGCACCGACCACTCGAATGGTCGGGTTGGATCGAGAGATTCATCGCCAACATCTGTGTCATGGTAGTGATATGTAACCGGTAGTACGGATTGACAGACGGAAACATCACTAGAATCTTCGTCAATCCGATTTGTGCGGATTGCGGTATGATAAAAGTCCCCGTGCTGGTTCAGCGGTACAGTCGGACGGACTGGTATATGACTAAAATCTCCATACGGTTGGACGACCAGTGCCTGTTGGGCTGGACAGCCGGAGCCAGATGGACGGTCAGTGCCGGCAAGTGTCGGCTGGAAGCTTGGCTGGACGACCGGTGCCATTTGGGCTGAACGGTCATTGCCGGATCGACGCCCGGTGCCGGTTAGTGCTGGCTGGAAGGTCGGCTGGATGACCGGTGCCATATAGGCTGAACGGTCATTGCCGGATGGACGCCCGGTGCCGGCTGTAAGGTAATAATAATTACATAATGCTTATGTAGTGCGGCCAGCACTGCGCGCCCATCTACCATTCGCTCAGAGGGAATGTTGGTTCTGGTACAGCTTGCATATCTGTACAGCATACCAGGTGACCTAGATGACGCAATTCTGTCATAACTGACACTTTCACTAAATCTCCCTTGTGGAGAAGCCGTGAACATATGGACGGCCGGCACTGCCGGCTGATTGAACTGGCGAATGGTCGGCCTGAAAGTCCTGTTCTGGTAAAGCTGCCATATCTGGGTAGCGCATACCAAGTGGCATAGATAACTCAATTCCGTCACCTCTGATAATGTCACTAATTCTCCCGTGTTTTAAAATCACATCGTCACGTATTTGACGTGACGGGAGGTGTACACCGGCAATACCGACTGATTGGTCTGGTATATGGTCGGCCGGAATGTCGGCGAAGGTCCGGCTATGACCGGCACCTGCCTCTCGAATGGTCTGATTGGACGGAGATTCATCTATAACATTTCTCTCATGGTAGTGATATGTAACCAGTAGTGTAGATTGACTGACGGGTACATCACTATAATCTCCGTAAATCCGATGTACAGCCGGTGCAGGTTGATGCTGGCTGGAAGACCGGTGCCATTTGGGCTTAACGGTCGTTGCCGGATGGTCGGCCGGTGCCGGTTGATGCCGGCTGGAAGGTCGACTGGACGACCGGTGCCATTTGGGCTGAACGGTCGTTGCCGGATGGACGGCCGGTGCAGGTTGATGCCGGCTGGAAGGTTGGCTGGACGACCGGTGCCATTTGGGCTGAACGGTCGTTGCCGGGTGGACGGCCGGTGCCGGTTGATGCCGGCTGGAAGGTTGGCTGGACGACCGGTGCCATTTGGGCTGAACGGTCGTTGCTGGGTGGACGGCCGGTGCCTGTTGACGCTGGCTGGAAGGTCGGCAGGCCGGCCGGTGCCATTTGGGCTGAACGGCCGGTGCCTGTTGATGCAAGCTGGAAGGTCGGCTGGCCGTCCGGTGCCATTTGGGCTGAACGGACGGTGCCGGATGGACGGCTAATGCCGGTTGGTGCCTGCTGAAGTGCCGGCTGAACTGACGGTGTCGGCTGGACGGCCGGCGAAAGTGCATATTAAAATGGATCCAATTGATCCAGCATAGACTCCATGCGTCCGGACTTACAGGCCCGAAAGCCATGCACGGACCTGCGGTGAAATTTACACCCACTGGGCAGCCTGAACCATGTCAACATAATTTCCTCCATTTCCACATTGCCAACACCCATTTTGCCATTCATGCCTTCGTTGTCGACTTTGCTACTGAAACGACAAAAGAAGAGAACAAAGCACAAATTAAAAAAATTCAGCATATTATTAATTCGATAATACTATAACCGTTACTAACGGAGTAGTCAAATTATTCCGTGCCATGTTAACTCTTAATGACAACACTAGTTATCGCCGTGAGCGTGTTGCAATGGTTCGTTCAAGACGAAGTCTACTGAAACGAAAAAGATGATAAACAAAGCACAATTAGCAATTCAACACGCTATTAAGTCGCTATTACCATAACCGTAACTAACGGAGGAAGCGAAATGATTTAGTGTCGCGTGAACTCGTGACTACAACACAAATTCCGCCATTAAATAGTCGCAACTGGTCGTTCAGAGACTAAGTCTACTGAAACGAAATAAAAAAGATAAACAAAGCACAAATTAACAATTCAGCACGCTATTAAGTCGCTATTCCATAACCGTAACTAACGGAGGAAGCGAAATGATTAAGTGTCGCGTGAACTTGTGACTACAACACGAAGTCCACCATTAAATAGCCGCAACTTGGTCGTTCAAAGACTTTTTTGAAGTCTACTGAAACGACAAAGCAGGTAAATAAAGCACAAATTATCAATGCAGCACGTTATTAAATCGCTAATATCGTAAACGTTACATACGGAATAAGCGAAATTATTGAGTGCTACATGTATTACATGCTAGTACCGCCATAAGCGTGCTTGACCACGTTGCAACCTGGTCCGAAGTCTAGAAAAGGTGACAAAGTCACTCAAATTGGAAAATATTGTAAAATAATGTATACGACCTGTAGAGGAATGATTATCCAACACAGTAATTCCAAATTTAACTTCGGATGGTCAGAATTTACACTAAGATGGCTTGGATTCATTGGAGGTCTAATTGTACGTGTTTTCGCGTACAGCGAAGCTAAAAAACTAAAGAAGCGACACCTAGCGGGTAGCAATGGGAGGTAAGGGGCAAGAGTTATTGCCCTTTGTCTATATGACATAGACAGGAAAGACGAATTTTCGTCTTTTGGTAGGGCTGGATTCGCGAGGTAGCAGGCTAATATCCCTAAAGTAATGTGATTGGGGAACGTATTCAAAGGAGAAATTGTATTTGTATCACCATCAATTGTGTTGTGTTGTAAATCCAAAATCCCAACTGGTTATCTTGTTACAGTAGTGCAATGAGACAGATAACAATATTAAGACTCTAAATACACAAAAATACTTCTTTTGTTCTGAGTTTATGGAAAGAATGAGTTTGATACAGTGTGAGGATATATGTCAAGGTCATCAGGTATACCACATGATATTAACTCCATCACCAGAGTCAGGAAACAAAAACACTAATGTGGTTTTGATCGTCCTCTTTGTATGCTTTCCATAATAATTTTTAACACAAGAACTGGTCTCCTGAAAATTTTAGGACAGTTCATAGTCTGACAAAAGAATAAATACATTAAACATACATGAATTAACATACACTAGTAAATAACTAAAAGTATTTTTTAAAAATGATATCCAATATTTTCAAAAAGTTCACATTTTCTCATGCAGTCTTGACAAGATCAATTTGTACTGCTTAAGAAAGCATTGACAAAAAAGGACTAAAAAACAATCAGCTAGTCAAAGACTGTTTTGATGCATATTGCCAATTTCATGAAGACAGGTGATGATTATTAATAAATTAAGCTTAGATTTCTTTGACAGGTGTATTTGGAAATATAAAATACTCATCTCTATTTATCAGGCACATGAAATTGTTAAAAGGTTTTGCAATTTACCAAAAATTGTTGAATCAACAAGTGGTGTGTTAGATTTTCATCCACTGTTTATATGATAATTACAAGAAACCTGTACATACTTATTACTGACAGATAAAAAATACGTTAAAAAAAACCCCATAAATGTTCAAAATTCAATTCCCAAATGTCAGCTTGTCAGAGACTGTTTTGATACCTGTCACAGATTTCAAGGTGACATATGGAGGGGAAGCAGACATGGGTGGACATATATCTCCTTTGTAACTTTAATTACTGATTTAATGTTGTAAGATATATAGAAAGAAAACAGCTTTATTTTTAAAATGAATACAACACAATCTCCTTACAAAAACCCCATATTTTATTTTACCTTTTCCCTCATTTGTTATGATAATATGTTGTCATACTTTGCAGCAAGCTCAAATTACCCAAGGACAAGTTTCAATTTTCCAGTCAGCTTGTAAGGCTCACTTTAAATAAATGTGTAAAGCCCTTTAACAGTAAACTATTAAAAAAAAATCAAAGCCCTGTAACAGCACACTGCTTAAAACAAATAAACAAGATAAAAACATTTCTGTCCTTGTCACACTTGTGTATTTTATTATAGCCTGTTTAAGAACTTTGCAAAATATCATCTTACACCTCACCTGTCAGGAACCCTAGGAGCAAAACAACTGGTTGTTGACATAACACATATAACATTTTCTGGTCCAAGTTCCACCATCCTTCTCTCCATCTCTTCCACATCTGTCCTTAGTTCATCTCCCTCAAGTTTATTCTCAATGATTACAGGAACAAAACCTGAAATTTGGGACCACTCATTTCAAAAGGTAACTGGCACAAATTTAAACTCCTGAAATGCTTGATAATTAGTATGAAAAGATAGATCCAGCAAAATGGTACTTAAAACTATGTTCACTGCTTTATCAGGAATATGGAAAAAGCTCTTAAGGTAGGAATAAAGGAAGGCAAATTACATTTATGATGATTACACAAAAACATAAATTTCACATTCTCTGCAAAATCAACTGAAAAAAAACTTCTTGAGTTATGTGGTAAGAAATGTATTCCATTCAAACAAAATGGCAATCTTAGTAAACAAGAGGTAAACAAGAATTTGTTACCTGCTGTAATAATGGACTTAATGCATGACTTTTGATCAATTCTTGGCCATAGAACATAATGGGCATCTGGGCGTTTGTGTCGCAGGGTCAGCATGCATAGCACTAAGCTCATTCCAGTTGCCATGGGAACAAGAAAACAACTGGCAACTGATTGGACACCTACAAATGGATGGAAAATCTGAAAATCAGTTTCTATGGATCACTGTACAACTAAATTCCAATTTAACTCTAAATTAGTTTTATTCGTGTGTTCCTTCACAGATTAAAGAATTTAATTAATTACAGTCAAAACGTTTCACACTTTTTCTAGAAATACCAGTCTTCTGGTGACAAATATTGAAGCAAAGAAATAATACTGAAATAGAGTTACCCAACCATGTAATAATAATGAAACAGTTACCCTACCCTGTAATAATAACCTACCCTGTAATGATAATGAAACAGACTTACCCAACCCTGTAATAATTATGAAAAAGAGTTACCCTACAATGTAATAATAACTACCCTATAATAATAATGAAACAGACTAACCCAACCCTGTAATAATTATGAAAAAGAGTTACCCTACAATGTAATAAGAATGAAAGTTACCAAACCATGTAATGGAAACAGAGTTATCCTATCATTTATACAGACTGAGTAATAATACTAAAATAGATTTAGCCTACCATGTGAAAATAATGAAACAGATTTAGCCTACCATGTGAAAATAATGAAACAGATTTACCCTACCATGTGAAAATAATGAAATAGATTTACCCTACAATGTGAAAATAATGAAACAGATTTACCCTACCATGTGAAAATAATGAAACAGATTTACCCTACCATGTGAAAATAATGAAATAGATTTAGCCTACCATGTGAAAATAATTAAATAAATTTACCCTACCATGTGAAAATAATGAAAAAGATTTACCCTACCATGTGAAAATAATGAAATAGATTTACCCTACCGTGTAAAAATAATTATATAGATTTACCCTACCATGTGAAAATAATGAAATAAATTTACCCTACCATGTAAGGACACAAAAAGTACTAAGAGTTCCCCTACCCTAGTGTTACCTTACCAAATAAATACACAAGGTAGTAATTGTGAAACAAAGTTAATCTACCAAGCAAATAAAAAAGTAATAATAATGAAATATAATTACAATATCATGTAATGATGCTCAAATAGAATTATGCTATACATGTAAAGTAGAGAGGCTTTGGCTTTCCACCAGGCTCTCTATTCATAAGCAAATCTATTAAGACGCTAAGAAGACTGTCAGAAATATAGTCCATGCAGTCAAATTATCCCACTACAGTACTAAGATCATGGAAAGTTCCAGCTGCAATGAGCTCTTTGAGATTACCAACAAACAAATATTAAGGAACAAATGTACACCACTTCCAACAACATTTAACTGTCTCATCGTCACCATACAATTGTGATACAGAATTTCAGCAACAATCGATAGCAGCATTTGAACCTGCCTCTATGGATTTAGTATGTACAATCATGATGAAGAGTGCACCAAATTCATGTGAACTTGATCCAATTCCAACATCACTGCTGCTTGAGTGTTTAGATCCAATATTGCCTTCACTAACTGATGTTATTAATACCTCTCTCTCACCCAGGGAATTCCCTAAATTTTAAAAAACTGCCATTGGAAAGCCTCTGTGAAAAGAGAGACAGCACTCGATCATAATGATTTCAAGAGCTACTGCCCAGTTTCTGATCTCCCGTTCATATAAAAAATCTCAGAAAAAGTTGTTTTAACCGAACTTGTATCTCATTTGAATTAAAAGTCTTTTAAGCACTGTACAGTCTGCATATCGCCCTTGGCACAGTACTGAAACTACTCTTCTGAAAGTAGTTAATGACATTCTCCCTGCTTTGGATAGTGGAATGATTACAGTCCTCACCTGCCTTGATTTGTCTGCAGCATTTGACACAATAGACCATGATATATTACTTCACTGTCTCCAGTATGTATTTGGCATTCACAATACAGCCTTACTGTCGTTCAAGTCCTAGTTAGTCAACAGAATTGTATATGCAAATGTAATACACTCCAGCTAAGTTGATCTATGTTGTGGTGTTCCACAGAGGTCTGTTGTTGGACCTGTTCTCTTCATTCTGTACACTCAACCACTCTCAAGTGTCATAGATCATCATACAGTGTCTCACAAATTGTATGCTGATGACACCCAAATATACAAATCTTGCCACTAAGTGAAGTTGATGCTACCATCCAAGGAGTAAAGAGGTGCATTTCTAATGTAAAATCATGGATGACATGTAACAAGCTGAAGATGAATGATGATAAAACTGAGGCTATTCTGATCACAACAAAAAGACTTTCTCATTCACATCCTTTACCTCAGACAATAAATATCAGCAACACCAACATTAAATTCTCACAGTCAGTACGAAACCTAGACGTTACTCTAGACAGTACTCTCACATTGCACCAACATGTCATGAACATATACAAGGCTGCATATCTTGAACTGAGACACACCAGCTCCATTCGCAAATATCTTTCAGCCACTAAAACACTTGTGTGTTAATTAGCACTTTCATGACTGGACTATTGTAATGAAATTCTGTCTGGTTATCTCAATATCTACTCCAGAAACTTCAAAAGTTAAAAACACTGCTGCTTGGATCATCCTTAAAGTACCACAATCAGAGCACACCTCCACGCTGCTCTGTACCCTACAATCGCTATCCATTCGATCCAGAATCAAACACAAAATTTGTTCTCTGTGCTACGTTTCACTGACAGACTCAAGTCCAACATACTATCTGACCTCACCATGTGTACACACCAGCAAGATACTTATGCTCTTCTTCTGACAATCGTACTCATTATTCCCACTATGAAAACTAAGTCATATGGACAACGTTCTTTTGTATACCAGGGCCCAGCAACATGGAATTAATTGCCCATTGAAATTAGACACAAAAACACAGTGATCCCTTTCAAGAGTGCTCTTAAAACTCACCTTTCTCGACTGCAAGAACAAACTTAAATATTTTCAGCATGTTTTTATGTTTTCTAATTTCATGGTGTTTGTTTTTTCTTCATTATATATGTTGTAAAGTGTTTAGAGCTTGTAAGATTAGGCGCTATACAAAGTCCACATCATTATTATTAATATTATAATACTAATTACTGAAATAGACTAACCCTACCAAGTATTAATACTGTTACGCATAATTGATTTAAGTCATTTATTTTTAAATTTGTTTGTTTGTTAGATTCAAATTTGGCATTTTAAGTTTAAGATTCGTTCATGGGGGGGGGGGGGTGATGACCTGTACTTTACAAAATAAACACCAGGTGTTGACCTCATTTCTGACCTGGCCTCAGAGTTGTAAACAAGCTTTTAAAATGATTGGTTGGTTCCAAGGACATTATGGAGCTTTGTATAAACATCTTTCTATTTTTAGTTGGATCATACAGTGGGTACGTGAGTTTTTTAACATAAATTTGTTCTAAAATATTCTAGAAGATCACGTGAACCCTTTCTTGTTTACGTAAAAACAGGTATATAAATTATGTTTTGGTGCGAAATATTCAGTAGAACTGGGGCTGTTAGAATATTAAGTGTGTTGTTTTGAGTTATTTTAAATTACCTTGTACTGGAAATTATTTCAATTCATTTGGATCAAGAGGAAATATTTTGTTATTTATCTGGAAAAGAATTGTGCTCATAGAATTTTATTACCAAGAACTGACTTCATCAAGTGACAGTGTCTTCCATCTTGGTGGACAATATTTTGAATTATTTTTGGATTAATTTTGGAATTGATTCTTAAAACCGTAAATTTATTTTTCTTTTCTGGAAAATATTTGTGCTCAATAAATTGGTTATTAAGTTTTTACAAGCTTGTTATTCTCACTCTTTCTATGTTACTGTTTATTCGAGCCTAAGCACATAACAATACTGAAAGAGTTATTCCATATTAAAATAGAGTTACCATTCAAAGTAATAATACTGAAATCGAATTAGAGGAGTATGAAATGATACTCAAACAGAATTACTCCACTTTGTAATAATACTGAAACTGAGTTATCCTACCAAGCAAATACAAAAAAGTAATAATACTGAAATAGTTAATCAACCTAGTAATAACAAAAAAGAAATAATACTAAAACAGAGTTACAGTACCATGTAATAATACTGAAATAGAGTTACCCTACCAAGAAATAATACTGAAACAGAAGTACCATACCATGGAATAATACTAAAATAGTTATTCTACCAAGAAATAATACTGAAAGAGAAGTACAATACCATGTAATAATACTGAAATAGAAGTACCATACGTTAGAATAATACTAAAACAGAGTCATCCCACCATGTAATACACAGCTCATGGATGCTGTAACATCTGGATAAAGTTGTAGTTTTTCAGAAAGAAGAAGTCCAAAAGCCTTTCCTTAAAGAATGATGTACCATGACGTGTCCATGGTGACATATTCTGACATTCGGGTAACAATGAGATTTCTTATCACATTTCTAAATGAATTCTGCCTGACTCGTTATTGGCCAACTCACCTGCAATTTTAATGGCATCTAGTGCCAAACTGTTTGTCAACTTGTTGATAATACTTGATCCTGCTGCCTTGGGTTGGATTGCTGCTATGTCACCTGACCTCCCAATACCATGGCCCAATCTAAAATGCCTCCGTGCAACCAGGCCTGAGAATATCCGAGATTCCCGTTCACCAACTCCACAGTTTCCAGGAAAGTTGTTACTGTCCATGGCTGCCAATTCTTGCATTAGAAGTTCAATGGTGAAGTCATCCCAACCTTCATCTGGCAGTTTTCTCTGTAAATAAAAAGTACATGTATTTGATTTTTAATTGGATGAGCATATAATCTATCTCAACAATAACTTCCCATATAAAACTGTTTGTTATTAATTCTATTACCATATACATGTACACACCAAACCACAAAGAATAAAGTCTTTCTTCTAACATGCAAAATGCTTGCAACTGAATATTTTGGCAAAACCACTGATTTCAGAAAATGAATGTATAACCCACAAGTTCCACAACAAAATCAACATGACTGTTGCCAGCCACTACAATTCAACTGGGCATTTGGTCAAGTCCCTCCAGATTCTACTTATTGAATCTAACCTCGAATGGACCAATTATAGAATGTACATGTAAGCAAAGATACTAAAAACTAGAATTGAAAAATCATGGGTGTTTTGTTATCAGGAGAATGTGCACATGTTACAATCATGTCTGAGGTAAATATCTGTATGAAGAGATTCATACCTAAATACTGTAATATATATTCATTGATCGACATTCACAAGATGAAGCACACATCTGACAAATCTTTATACTTGCATAAAATGTAATAAGTCAACAACAACCACAAAAAATGAATACTTTTGATACAGATAATGCTAAATTTCTGCTGAAACATTCTTTGTTGTTCTGCAAAAATGTTGATGATGGGAGACGACACCTCTTTGTGAAAGATCTGCACATCAACAGTTACTTTCCTAGTAAGCCAAGTCAAAATGCAATCAAGTCAAAACATACCAAGGTCAAAAGGTACTCAAGCTAAAACATCAAATCAAGCCCTAGTCAAAACATAACCATAAAGTATTAAACTGATATAATTTAATACAAGGAATTACTGGTATTGCTATAACCTTTTACTGGTTTCAAAATAATTTTGTTTCTTCTTCACATTTAAATACAAATACTAAGCCTTTATCTTTCCCAATATGTCTGCTCTGCTCATTTCCAGTTACACCCAAGCCAAGCAAATGTCATCTTTGCTAGCCTAGGTTCTAATATGATAATCCTATCTACACCTTGACAGACTGAACTTGTGCTTTGTCCTACTGAAATCTGTTGGATTTCATGAGTTGTCTAACATAGTATATAATGCCAACTAACCAACAGTGTGTTACAGTGGTGCATTGTACATCCACTGGAAATGGTGGAGGCAGTTGACTTAAAAAGGATACTTTATAAATTTAACATTGAAAGTATGACTAAATACCAAAAGGAAGCCATTACAGGTGTATTTCAGTGAAGGGTATTTGCACAAACACGGACAGGCAGTAGAAAATTGCTTATTTATCAGTCCATTAAAGTTGTGTGCTCTCCTTGTCTCGATATGTAGGAACAGTGTTCAGTGATGAAATTCACAGACCCAAAGCACAGAAATTCCTGTTCAATATGCCAAGGTGTAGATAGGGCTATTGCATCAGAACTTGGCTAGCAAAGATGAGCAAATGTGTAATTATTTATTAAAACAAGGTCCACACACAGCTTATTTTGCAGACATCTCAGATCAAAATGCTACTGGTGTACTACCATAGTTCCCAAAAAGGACTGATATTGACATTTAGTTTACTTATGTGATGTCCCAGCCTTTATTCCTTTTCAAAGCTTAAAATAATAAAAATTCACTTGTAAACACCTTTACATAAAAAAGGAATATGAATAACAATTAATCCGTCTTGTTTACTTTATTTTACAGTGGGTAGCAAAGACCAGTTCAGACATGCATAGCAGGAGATAACCATCCATCATCATTTTATTACATGTACAAGTTATGGATGACTAAAGAAAAATATCCATTTAGGAATAATTACATGTATCAATTGCATTATTCCAAAGAACACTGACTTTAGTATTATTTTGATACCACTTCTTTGGGTAAATTTGGACAGCCATTCATGCATGATGTTATGTCTTGAAATGATTATCACAATAAATAGATTTGGTATAAAAGGCTCAAAAAAGCCATGTGTTATTACTAATTTTTGGACACACACCCTCACCCCCAACAGTCAGATCTAATATTTGTGATATACCGGTAGTTCATGAAATTTTTAAAAAGGGGCTCACAACCAATGAGACTTCCAACAATGTCACAATTTCTTCAAAACGCTCCAGTGGCCTAGTGGTTAGAGCATCTGCATAAGATACGGGAGGTTGTGGGTTAGATTTCTGGACAAGTCATACCAAAGACGAACAAAAATGGTACTAAAAGCTGTGTTGCTTGGTACTCAGCGTTAAAAGGTTAGTGTTAGGACTGGTTGGCCTGGTGTCAGGATAATGTGACTGGGCTGGACATCATGCTACATGTCTGAGGCATGATGCCCCAGTGCTAGACATCACTATAAACTGCCACACGGCAGACACTGTAGCAATCTGACTGAAAAAAATTTATAGCTACATTAAAAATCCAAATCATACACACACAATTTCTTCATGGTCAGGTGTGAAAATTTAAATAATTGTGACATACACCTCTGCTTCTTGTGATCTTTGCCTTTAACTTTGCCTTTCAGTATATGTATTTTATCACAAACTGTAGAGATGTGTCTGAGGTCTCGCTAGGATTTAAAAACTAGGAGTTCAGGATTCCTATTTTGAGAAAAAAAGGAGTCCCACCAGCAAAAGTTGCAGTCCCCTACCAGAGCAAACTGGGCATACTATTAACGGCTATATTTCCAAATGAGTAGAAACAGTGGTTGCCATCGAGTTGAATTTTGTAACTTCTTTAGCGCACTGATATGTAGCCCTTGTTTGTCCATTAGAGTGAGAGTGAGTTATGTCAGGCCAAGGACAGGTATTATTCCATGCACTAAGATTTGAAACACATAGTGTTCCACATGAAATGTCAGTTCTAGCAACTTCTAGCAGTTGAATTTCAATATAATCTTTGTCAACTTGCTGTTTAACCCCAAAATTCCTATTCAAATTTGAAAACAGCATTTTGTCTAACTTTCAACATGTCTTGATTTTGAGATCACATGCTATGCTTATTTGGCTACACTTGAAAAAGAACACAATAATGAAAGCTAAAGTTATTCATTAGCTGTCTACTTATACCCAAGTACATTAAAATGGTAATTCTGCCTTTGAAATCAGTCATTGTAAATATCAGCACATTTTCTCACCACTTGGCAGCTAGTCAAGTCTTTGAACTTGCCGCCAAGCTTATGGGTCATGTTCTTCAGATGTACTCTTAAAATGACATGTACATCTGAGGGTCTTTCAGCCACTGAATTTTCTGACTGTGCATATCAGCACAGCTAAAATGATTAATTGATCAGTCCCACTCAATAGGTGGTTGAAACAGGACTAGCATGTCCTTGAATTTGCCGTCAAGCAAATTGGTGCTTAAAGAAGACTCCTGTATAAGTGATTTTCTGCCTCCCTGATAAAAGAAATTGCGTCCGAATATGCATGATTAAGCATTTTCGAGACCTCTGTGTGTATTAGTTGCCTTGGAGTAGCTTCATTTTCTGAGCAGTGCAAAAGTCTGCATGTTTCTTGATTGAAAAGGGAAATCAAGTTTTAGAGAGCATTGTTTTTTTCTGTGTGCATGTAAATTACAAGAAATAGTAGGTTATCTAATTTAGTTATGAGACAGTGCTATATATGTATCATAATTTTAAAAAAATCTGTATCAACAGAACCAGCTGCTACCAACTCTTTGAACTGAATACATTAAAATATAATGATTATGCATTATTTTATTCAAGTTCCTATATAGTGAAACATTATATCATTATTAAATAGCTTTTAATATTTAACTATTATATCACATACAATATACCTTTGATTTCTTTTGGGTCTTACCATTAAATGCTTGGGGGTGGGGGGGACGCAACTTTTTTTTTCTCCAACTAACATAATGGATACAACAGGTTTGAAACAAATTCATAGAAATCATGGGCCTCCATCCCCCAATAATCAAAAATAAATGGACGGTCCATTAAATGTAGTTTTCTTATTGCATATATATAATATAGATCAACAAGCTGTTCTGTGCTTTTTTTTCTTTCTGACATGACATGTGTCAGGAACATGAAAGTTTATATTTCAGATGGTCCAAAATCAGCCTGTTGTATTGTTTAAATCAGCCTATCCCAGTTTTAGTTTATTACATTTTGATTTGCAATCACCACCCAAGTGATTAGGGTCATCAAGATCAGTTCATAAAAGTAATAAAGTAATAATTTTGGAAATGAGCCAATCTATTTTTAAAAGATATGCATCCAATAGTTATAAAAATCTATTTTTAACTGTTTCTTACTGATTCTTTTGAAATTACATCATCACTTGCATTCAACAATACCACCATATTACTCATTTGCTTGTATCCTTTTAAAGCTTTGTCTCTGAAAATACTTCTAGTCTGCTATTTGTGTTTCAAAACAAAATATTTTTAACCAGTAACATGTTGAAATGTAAAGATTTTCCCAAATTCATTTTGAGAAATTCTATGATGACAAAATTAGACTCTTGAAAGGCAAGATGATGAAAAAGATCAGAGAAACCAAATGTTTTCACTAATGGAGGAACCAAGTAATAAGACTATTACAGCTCATATGGAGAAGAAAAAAATCAGGTCCTACTTGGCCTGGTTTCTATTTCTAAAATAAATGGACATGTGCAATTTCAAAATTGCATTTTTATCAGTTTTTAGAAATCACGTGGTCTCACATAATTTCACGGAAATGAACAACGTCTCAAATTCATGGTTGTGCTTTCACTGTTAGTTATGAATAAAATTGATATCCATGAACTGTACCACAAAATTTTGACTGCCATTAAAACTGTTTCATACGTCAATATAAACTTCTACAGGATACATATATGTTTAAGTTATATCAAACTCGATAAATAAAATATATATATTTGCAGCCACCAGAAAACTCTGATGAATCAAACAGGTTTCATCACGAAACTGCACAACAATATACAAATTCATATATCCGGCTAAATGCCGCTATATTTAAAATGTTATCATATTATTTATTTCCCTGTAAAAATGAAAATCTAGTGGCAGTATTAATGATTGACTTGTGTAAAACAAAATTCATTGTGTCGTACATGTTGCATGAGATGCCTGATTTTATTTTCATGAATTCGCTTGGCTTGACTTCCCATTTGTATATATGACGGCGAAACAAGTTTCTCGCAAAAAGCTAGGGTTTCAGAATTCATTTTCCTGTTCATATGTCTAATAATAAGATCAAATCAAAATCCAATCTTCTGAGATTTTATAAATCGTCAAAAGGCCATGGAGGCCGCCATATGCTTCTACACTTATCTAAAATGATTATTAAATGAATAGCAATTATTGGCTAACCAGTCAAGCACTGACTCGATCTAAATCATTTCACCAAAACCATACGTCAGTAACGGCTCAAAATGTGTACATTGATGCTATAACCGGAAACAGAAAAATCTACTATTTTCATTCAAAACGTCTGTGGATGAATTGTATATATTTTTCACTAAAATAAAACAAATCTTACTTACTACCGTGATTAGGGGATGTTGGTGAGTAATTTAGGAGAGAAAGATGATGATGATGATGATGATGATGATGATGATGATGATGATGATGATAACAATAATAATAATAATAATAATAATAATAATAATAATAATATTGACTTAGTACAACGCCCAGCTATTTGAAGCTCTCCACGGATTATAATATTAGATAACACTTAAAAACGTATATAACGACAAGATTGCAAAAACAAAAGCCATGAAATTACAAAACAGAAAATGCTGACAGTAAATAAGGAAGTAAACATTATTAAATCTTTAAGTCTGTTCTTGCACTGGAAGATCTAAAACAAGCAAGAGAGTCGGCGATTTTTTTTTTAATCTCATTAGTATATTTGTCATCTGTATTGATTTTTTTTTTTAATAAACAAACCCTCAAGAGTAACATGTCTTCGTTCTATTTCTTCAGTTGTTGATGTGATGCATAACAATCGGTGATTCATAATAATTTTAACAGGACTTTTATCAAGACAGACTCATAAAGACACCAACATCCACAGAAAGTTTTCACAGAGAATTGCAGTTAGATTGTGCCTACATTAAACACACACACACACACACACACACACACACACACACACACACACACACACATAATATATATACCTTATGTACTCGCTTACAAGTAGAGCTCAATGCAAACATCGCATACCTAGAACTGACACATAATGCGTCGGAAGATATGTGTCTTTAGAGTTTGTTAGGAGTAATCATTAGAACAGACCAAACAGACACTTATGTGCCAGCGCATTATGGCATATCTGGATTTCTGTTATTTGCATTCCGACTCGAATTACAAGTGAATATACACAATACCTTCTGCGGTTACATAATTTTGGTTTGAAAGTGTTAAAATGGACATACTTATTTTCTGATCAGCGACAGATGTTGGCGATCTATTCATATGAGACCTATTTGAGTAGTTCACGTTAGTCGTCCTGACACAATCTTGTCACTGTCCATCATATTACAAAATATTTATAAAATAAGTTATCACTGAAAAATATGTGTAAAAACGTATTTTGACAGGGTCTGGATTGTGTATCCTTTGGAAAATCGACAATCGTCTCGAGTCTCTCTGCTTTGAGAGAGAGAGAGAGAGAGAGAGAGAGAGAGAGAGAGAGAGAGAGAGAGAGAGAGAGAGATTGGCCGGCATGCGGTCTATTTTCGTCCATTCACTATGTACATCGGACTTAAACACCTTATGAGGGCCCTAAAACACAAACTGGTATCCAAATTAACACATTACCAGCTCCCTTAATCTGATGTACGTATTGTCGTCATAACTATCACTAGCCAGTATTTGCCGAACGAAATCCTCATCTGAAGATGTATCGCGATGGGAATCTGCCATTATTTGCGGATTTTCTGGGTAGCCTGAATTTTAAACAGGCATGTGTTGATGCAAAGTTCAGATTTCAACATAATACTTGTTCCATGGCACAATGTGCCGATCAGATTTAGTTTAACAACCTTTCCTAACATTCTGAAGAATCTAGATGTGTTAAACATTTTATTACCCGAAAGAAGAAAAAAACATGTCGCGACAACCACTATTATAATCTAAAGGCGTAACTTAAGTTGTGAAAAACATATTGAGAGTGAATGGTTAAATAAAAAGTGTGTACCGGGCAGATTACATTTTCATAAACGCAACTGCGCAGGTGTCACTTGGACGTCATTGCTCTCCAAGTGCATACATTGGGTACAAATTGTGCACACATTTGATCATCTTAGCATCATCTCTGTTTATATAGTGTACAGAACAATTAATGATTCCTTTTGTGCCAAGTTTCTCCCTTGTTTTGCCAATAACTCTTGTTTGTCATTCACCGAATTGGCTATATTAAGCTCTGATTAGTGTTTTTCTTTAATCGCTGACCGAAATAAAAAAAAAAAATAACTAGCAATGATAATTCAATGTAACATAACCAGCAATAAACTTTGCGTAAAAATGGTAAATAAATGATGAATAAAGTATTTGCTTATACACATGGAACACATTTGGAATGTTTCCTTTGTGATGAGCATAATGTTGATTAATTTGTAGTTGGCGATTTGGTCTTGTTAAGTCTTATTCATACTTTACTTACAAATACAACGGCCTGTGCATGCAACAGCGGTCATATTAATTCTCATTTTAAAGAAAACAATGCAAATTACTGATAATTATTAACGACTGCTAAATAGTAACATTATTGTATCTATATTTCACTGCTTGTATCGATGACTTGTTTCACCACTAGCCCTAGCCATAAACATTCAAGACCGATAACAACAACTTAAACGACGACGACTACTAATACTATTTTGCAGACCATTTCGAACACATATCGGCCATTATATCTGGTGGTGGAGAATTCGGGGAAGAAACCAGGAAGACCTAGCGAAGATCGGTGTCACTGAGACAAATATAGAGAGAACCATGATAATGTGGATGATGATGATATATCCAGTTATCTAGTACTTTCAAATCATATATAAGAAAATGATCATGTTAGCCAGTTTATATTTATTGTATCATTTAGGACACTACTCTTAAGGTAGGATTATCCTTCCCAATGCGACCATTTCCAATGATACCTCTACGAGCACGTGATGCTTTTATTGCCAAGAAAGGATGAGAACTTGGCAGCTCAACGTTGCCCAACCCCACCCCCACCCCCATAAAATAAAACAAAAATTGAATTACTCATTCGTGTCTATTTGTATTGGTTTTTATTGCTATCTGCACAAAATACTGTATCAAAAGGATTAATCATTGGATGGAACCCACGTCTGAGACCAGGATGGTGGACCCAGGGCATATATTTAACCAGCTTTAAAGAAAGTTTCCTCTAGGTACGTTCCGGTCGTTTAGCATCCGTCTATTCTTTCTGGGTTGTCGTTGGCTTCGCGTCACTTGCAGCTCCCACCCAACTCCGTCACTATAGCAGATCTGTGATCCATTAATGGTTGTAGGTACGGAGACCGCCGAATGAATCATAAATAAAATATGGACGAGGGAAGGACAGATACAAGAGGTACGTGTATATTTAGTTTTCGGCGAGCAGAGCAAGCATCAACACGTCAGCGATGGAGCGAGCGACAGTGAAGACAATAGGTGTGTAATCTGGAAAAGAATCAGCTATAATAAATAACGCGGTTTCCAGCCATAGATGTTCCTCCTGTGCCTGCGCCGAGGACCCTCAAGGCCCATGCTTAAAACAGGACAAGAACGAAAAACAATGATGTTGATATGGGAGAACGACAGCTCGCCTGAAAATACTTCAGCCACTAAACAATAGGATCCGGAGTAAAACAGGAGAAGACGGAATAGAGTGAAGAAGAGGAAAGGAACTACTTCAGCGGCACACCCCCTCCTGCTCTGCCTGACTCAGATCGAGCGAATGGAGACCATACCACCTCCGGTCACTAGTACAAACTGGCAACCCATACGTTACTGCCACAACTTCAGCAGGTGACCCTTCCAGCCGTTAAATACAAGCCACGCAAACAGAAAATTCATTGAAAACGGAACTCTTATTCTGAACGCGGATTACTTCCCGAGTCAGACCGTGACTAAGAAAAAGAAGGACAAGAGAAGGGGAGGAAGAAGAGGGGAATCGATCGGGAGGGGGATTCCTGTGTAAATCAGGAATAATAGTCAACCTAACAAGATTCGAGACCATTGGACTAGATGAAACCATATATGACAGAATCAAGGCCAGCAACTTCACAAATGGCGTACGCTGACAAAAAGGTCTTGCCAACCCTTGGTCAGCGGAACTTTGGAAATAGATTTATGCATCTGTATAACCTGAACGAATACAGCAACTAGTCCATTACAGTCGTCTTTACGTGGCACATCAAATGGTAAAATTGCAAACACTGTATCACCTTCCAGTGACAATACAACGAGAAGAGGACAGATATATAATTTGCATTTTTCGCTGAATAGAAACCGAGTGTGTTCTGGACTAAATAAATAACACAAACACAATGTGTGAAAGATGGAAATTTATGAAATTAATTAATAAAGAAAAATATATGATGTATAAATATGATTATCACACGCTCTCAATATACGATTGATCTAATCACTGTTTACAAACATTCACACATTGAAAATAAACCAAAAATATGATATCAGTCAGAAATACAGATTCAAGAAACATCATGGATTTCATATACGTTTCTAATAATAGTATGCACTGTAAGATATTCACATAATTTCACGTATGGACTACAATTAAGATTCAAACAATCTCAAGATATTCAAATATGTTTTAAATGTTCTGCACTGTGAGTGAGATACACATAAATCTCCTGGAATACAACTAAGGATCAAAATAATCTCATGTAAATGAAAATGTACCCGATCAAAACAACAACTGGAACAAACATTTGCTGCTTGACTCTTGTTCAGTCGTACGATTCATACTCTGATAAACCGCAGTTTCTCCGAGTCTTTGGGTTGGCACACACTAGTATTGGCCGCTCGCACCCTTCACGGATCCACCACATGTACAGTTAGTTATACGAATACACACGTACAGACAGCATACATCACCCTTGAATTAGCTACGTCTACATTCGTTGCTCCAACATATGTACAGACAAACGTACATACATATAGACAGCTCTATATAGATCTAGCCTACTCATCAGCTCTACTCTTCAGATATTCTTTTCTTCTCGACCCTTGTACAGTCGTACGATTAATAAACTAATGAATCGCACAGTTTCACCGAGTCCTTTGGTTTGCCCACAATTATATCAGTCGCTCGCATCCTTCACGGATCCACCATAAGTACAGTCATGCGTATACACATGTACAGACAGCATACGTGACCCTTGAAGTAGCTACATCTCCATTCGTGGCTCCACCACATGTGCAGACGTACGTACATACATATAGACAGCTCTACTCGCCAGCTACAATAAAGATAAACTGGCAACAATAATGGATTCAGAAAAATCTCTAGATATATGCTAATACATTAAACTCTAATAGCAACTTGTAATTCAAAGTTCACAATCGATTCAAATCTGCGTAGTAATAAATGAATCATTACACGATATGACATTACAAACTCAATAAGCTTCGCATATCAAATGAAATATAAATTTAACACTCACCCCTATGGCTGAAGAACAGAATGGAGAGTTACACTCCCCGACAAGATCCAAAACAACCAGTGTGTCGGTTATAAATTGATCTTGCTTATATCCATAGGAGAGTGAGTAATATTCGGGGTAAAATACCCGTGATATCATAATTATAATGTCTCTCGTGGCAAGTCATTTCCAGCGAGATACATGCTAGTTCCGTCGCTTACCTGGAAAAACACTTATTCACCCTAGATAACCTAGTACTCATGTACAACGAAAAATAGTCAAATATTTCTAAGGCATGACCAGGTTATTTTTTTTCTTCTAATTTTGTGACAGCATTGTTTGTTGTTGTTGTTGTTGTTTTAAATTTGAAAACAATCATTGTATGCTAAGGAGAATTGTATTTTGTAATTTGACCTCGTCTAAAATCAAGTACACCGTGTTCCTGACTAAAGCCACTGAAGGTGTTTTGTTTTGTTAAAGAAATAATACATAGCTAATATTTAAATATTTACATTCGACACTACAGACACATCAATACCTTTAGCGCTGGATCTGATTTTGAACATCAGTTGGATTTAATTAATTATAAGAAGTGTTGATTTTCGCTCTGTTCTATTACTTTCTTGAAGACAATAGTTTTAATAACTACAACAATGCAAAACAGCAATTTGCCTGGCGATTAGAATATATGTTTCTCTACTACATGTACGCTTAGTGCAGAAATTCCAATTTACTTGAAATTTCCAATTGACATAAATTATGTGATTCACGTGCACCAATATTAGTACAACCAATTATTGATAATCGAAATTTGACAGATTGCGTAAGCAATGGGTACAATTTCTGACATGGGCTTTCCTTCTGACCCTCGTAAGCCTTTCTATGCAGAAACTGTTTGACCCTTACAGAACTCCGATTGGCAAGCTGCTGAAGAAACTAACGAACTTGCGACAGCTAATTGAAATCACAAAATTTGTAATGACTACTGTAAGTCAAAATAATTGGCTAAATGTTTTGGAAAATAAATGTACGCATAGTTGACGGAAATAACCCCAAACAAATATGAATAGCAGGAAATTTCACAATTCAAGAATATTTTAATCGGATGTGACCTTCACATTTTCAAAACACTGCGATGGGAATCGCCTCGCTCAAAATAGGAACTAGGCATAGATTTGAAAGAAATATGTGAAACCTATACAAATGGCGTCACCCTTGGAAGAGGAAGACAGTCGGGGGTGTTCGGGCTAATCTTCTCTCTTCTGGATGCTTTGGGGGCAAGACAATACTAGATGTCAAGTTGCACAAGATAAGTAGCATGCAAAAGCGTGCAATTTTGAATGAGTCGTACATGCCAGTCGTACATAAGACAAAACGACTATAATCAAATGAACGAATGAATGAATGACAGATGTGTGGTAGATTTATTAATATAAACATATATGGATTTATGGTCATGTTGTTCTACAACTGGCCAGTACGGTAAATAAGGGATAGTATAACAGGAATCAATGCCAATGTAATTATCTGTTGATTCAAGCACCAAATGTGGGCACCATATTTGGTATAACCACAGATATTAAAATATTTCCTTTTTGAATCGATAAATCACTTCGACTAGTAGCTTTGCTCTCTGCAACCTTGTTGGCGAACAGTATCAAGTTTGTTTGATTTTGATTTTTAACGTAGCTTTAACAATTTTTCAGTCATATCGCTACGATGTCTGCAGTGAGGCAGTTAATGGTGATGTCTTCCACTGGGTCATTTTGCCGCATACATGTAGCATGACACATTATCACATTATCCTGACACCAGGCCGACCAGTCATAACACTAACCTCTTAATGCTGAGCGCTAAGCGAGGCAGCTGTAAATATGATTTTTGTAAGTCTTTGGTATGACTCGGCCGTCATTTAACAGAAAAAAATATGATGCTAAATTAAGGTAAAGATACGCGATGCATGTGTGTGTGCGTGTGTGCGCGCGCGCATTTACAATATCATACCCCCACCCCCATCCCGCACGATGTACACCGAACAATTTTTTTTTTTTTACGCGGAATTCCAGTTCCAATTCGAGTTTTGCAATATTCATCATCTATTTATAGATGTATTGACTGTTCATTCGATGGCTAGCTCATCTGATGGTAGGTACTACGGACTAGAGAGCAAGAAACAACAAGGCTAGTACTAGGCAACCAAACACAAACGTCCTTCACTGCGTCGAATCATTAGCAACATGATGATACATGTGTAAGGAATTTTCATGAGGTAATAAGCGCAGGCAAGCAAGCGTGGTGAGTATACGATTTGTCTCTAACACGTTAAATAATGCTGTAGATTACTTGTCATATTTCCATAGATCGATTTTTTTTTTACACAGCTAAATAGGTGCTAAATCCCATCCTTGAATACAGGGTTAGATGATGTGTTCTTTTCTCATGACTGATATTAACATAGGGATTGTATTTGCATATTCCTCTCATGTTTTCTCTTGGTCTTTTCTGCAATTGAAGGAGTGCAAATAACATACGTGGATTGTTTTTATTTTTAATTTACCAATCGTGTCAGAAGAAAGAAAACAAATTGTTTGTCTAACATGAGCAAAGTGTCGTTGAAAATGATTGTATTAATACGCCAAATATATATAAGAATGTGTATATGGCGTGTTCACTCCACTAGATTAGGGAAATGTTATACTCGCGCGAGAGAGAGAGAGAGAGAGAGAGAGAGAGAGAGAGAGAGAGAGAGAGAGAGAGAGCACGGATGACTCAGCCACGATGATTCTTTGTATGTATGTACAAATAGGAACGTCATGGATATATGTACTTGAATATATTCATAGTATTAAATATATTATACTACTTTGTAAAATACGCCATACTGATTATCAATCTTAAAGTAAATGTATGCGTGAGCGCGAACGTCTGCATGTGTCTATGTATGTGAAGAGACTTCAAACAAGAACTAGAACTAATTTGATCATTGATTTTTGTTGTCCAGTCCTAGGTTATTGTGCTGAGACTCAAGTAATATATGCGGTGCAATATACAATACATATGCAGTCACACAAAAAACCGAGTCTCTCGACTGTAAATGTTAACATATTTTAAAATAAAAGCAGGCGTTACCTTGGCAACCGGCAATGATTTATGAGACCGCTTTTTATCTATTGCAGTATGTGTGGAAGAAAGATTGTTTGTAATTTAAATTTCAGGCAGTCGTGCTGAAACAGATGGTGCAAACGCTAGAGATATTTTAATAGGGTTAGTCATTGCAGAGACGGAAAAGTGACACACTGGTATCGCAAAGTTAGATGCTGGACCCTATTATTATATAGTATTGGTTACATGGGTGTAGTTTAATGTGATTTCAGTTAATATAGTCGTGTCACGCTTATGCAGACTTCTTTTTAATTTTTGCGTCGTAAATTTAAATATAAATTGTCTGTAGCATTGGCAGTCAGTGTTGCTGCTTCTGGGTGAACATTGGAGTTCTTTCAAATTCACTGATTGATTCGGTAGGAAGAAGACATGACATGAACAGACAAGGCTACACTCGAATGAACACACGATAGGTTACACTCGTATGAACAAACAATATATCTCCTGTTCATTCAGTCAAATGCTTACTTAATTCTTTAAGAATAACATTCACAAATGTACAAGAAAACTGCTCACCACAAAGGAATATCTGTCCTTTTGCTCGTTGTTTGATTTGTGTTCTATTTCCTAAATTCATCCTTTTTGTCTCGACCTCATAGGGAGATAACGAAACATGGTATCAAAATTTTCCTAAAGTGCACAAACGATACAGTGCAGATAATTTTTATTATTATTTGAGACTAAATTATTAAGTCATCGTAACGGAATTATATGAACTCTGACACTTTTATCATACATCGTATCTTGTCAAATATTTATGGAAATTATAACCTTTATTGCAAAAAATTATTCGAGACTCATATACCAATATGACCATGGAAGCGCTATCTTATGATACTTTCGTAAAGTGTTTTTGGTATCAGTTTACTTTAAAAAAAATTTCCTCCAAAATAATGATACCAATTACATTACCTTTACATACAAGTCTTGAAAACTTTTCCTAAGGAGAACAATCTTCATAAAACAAATCCATCATTGTGTTTTAGCGGAGTCTCATTTCCTTTCGGATACCTCTAAAAAGCAGACATTTGACGCTTCAGGGAGATAAAGGAGATAATCCGGTTGTTCATTTCCAACATTCCCTTTGGACCAGATGTGTTAGGTTTCAAAATGAATGACAGCTTTGATATGAGGAAAGGGATGGTTTGCAAAATTAGAGGCATGATGATTACATAGATCCAATTTAGACGCTGTTGCTGCTCTTTCAGTCGGATGAATATTCTTTATGGAGAATGCAGCCCTTTGTCCACTGACTGTTCTCAGACGTAATAAAACTTGTCCGTTCTTTACCCTTAGCCTGTATATCTCATGCACTTTATGTTATCATCAGTTAATTTCATACACAATACCCATTCTCCCACAAAATTCAGATTCAATACCAAAAGGTGTATCGTTTCCAGGCCTGGTGTACATGGAGTATGCATATGATTGTTACTTGACAACATTGGGAATATACAAAAGTACCATTTTGTCATGACAGTGTGACGTCATGACCATGACATAAAATTCCTACAGTCTTAGCTGTCGCACGTTATTGAATCCCAAACAAGATTGTTGACGGCATCATTTACTACTGAAAAACGCAATGACTCTGATAACTGACGCTTCAGATGATAGAGACAAATAATGCCGATCTGGAAGACAGCTAATCCTTCAGCTTCGAATATGGTTTGCAACGATGTATTATTTATAAACACTATAGATAAATCCCATGGAAAGTACACACGTATCGTTCCGACGAACCATATTTTTTTATGTTACTTGGTGTAATTTCTATTTCAAGGTTTTAATCCAGCACTAATTATTTTCACTCTCTCTCTCTCTCATTCCACATTTCTGCGTAGTTTGTCCGTTATGCATGAAGGGGAGGGGGAATAGAGATCAGAAAGGATTGTGATGAAAATGTAAAATAATATTAAATTCATTTAGTAAACGAGCATTATTAATACCCTTCTATCGTTATTTTCATGCGTCACTAACGATTAATGTGTGGAAATTCATCATTGATCTAGATGTAACCGTAGACGGTCTCTAGACTGTTTATATATGCTTATTATTGCGCCATGGGCGGATTACAATTTGATATACCAATAGTGTCCTAAAATTGAGTTGCTTGTGCACATTAAACAGGGAGGGAATGTTGTCTGATACACTTTAAGAAGAAATAGTATAAACAAAGTCGTGTATGATTATTTTTCTTTTACAGCTGCATCTTTTTTTTTATATAGAAGCACCACGCTGGTTGTTTGTTAACATACAGGTAAATTTGGCTCAAGCGGGAAAAGTATTTTATTAGCTTCTAAATGATTATTGACTCAGGGAGTCTCAAGAATTTAGACCGTTCATCCTACATTTGGTATACCTATCTATAGACTCTTTCACCTACCGATGTACAGATGATTTGTTGCTCCTCGCACTTTACATTATAGCCACTCCTTATAATGTAATAAATATTATATTTAATAAATAAAGTATGTTTATGAGGATACTTAGGCTGCACGTTTAAAATTCCTTTCTTATCACCCTGTACTATTTCTTTGAATTATGGTTTTGTAAGTCCAACCCTACAAAAATGTACATGATGGAAGCGCGGTTTCAGGTTCCTTATGATTGTTATTTCACGTAGTATGTGTTATCCAAATGTTGTTGGGCCTGTGGAAGCCAATCTCATGCAGTCAGCGTATTGATTTTATCGTAGTACAGACAATAATAATGTATAACACAGCAGTACACGTCCGCGAAACTGAGCAATTGTTATTATTTCATCATAATTGTAACGGAAGGTCAATATAGCAAAGCAGTTACACACTTACTGGGGCCATTCTTTTTATTATAAAAAAATCAAGTTAATTACTACATTATTGGAAAACTAATTGTTTTATAAAGGAATTCAATGTTCCCCGGTTTTATAACATTATTAGAGAAAAAATATGAGACAAAAGGTAAAAGTTTCTCTTTCTTTGATTGATCTCGAGCGGAACGTAAGGTGATTTATGACTGAATTCATTCCCCCTTAGACACTTATGCAGAATTGATAATCGCACCAGTTTAAATTAATGAAATACGAAGAACTATTCTAAACCGTACGAAGCGTTCTTCTTCTGCCCTGTACAAATGATCCTGATTCAACCTTAGATATGGCTGCCATTAGTAAGAACAGATAAGCCACTGTTACAAAAATAACAGAAAACTCAATAGCAGAATATAATTTCATCAAATTCACACAAATCTTTTCTAGAGTGAAGATCGATCTAGTTTGTACAAATGATAGGGAGGTACCCCGAGTGGCTGAGTGTTCTAAATCGCTTTCCGTTACGGATCACTGCCGTCTCACCTCCCTCTGTGTGGGTTCGAGTCTAAGATTCGGCTAATGTAGTTATGCGAGAAAGCTTGCCAGTAGCTTCTCGTGGGTTGGTGGTTCTTTCCGGGATTTTTCCCGGGTTCTTCCTCCTCCAATAATACTGGCCGCCATGTATAGCCTATCGCGTGCTGAAAAATGGCGTTAAATCTAAAACAACAACAACAACAAATGAAAAGATCGGGTTGGCTGCTGCGCTGATCCCTTAAGTAAGCCTGTAATTTATTGTCGAACAAAAATGACTTAAAACCACCAAGTGAAATACTTTGAGACGGCTTATAAAAAAAAAAAAAAAAAACAACAACAACTAGAAATGCTGTCTCCGATTATCAACAATTATGTTCACTCTCACTTCCTAACAAAACATAATCAGGGCTACTAAATACCTTAAAATACCATCACAAATTATAGTGCCTAATATGGTTTGCACCTGGCACTGTTATAAATTTAATTACCGTGACTTACCATAATATAAAACCCTCCAAATGTGAAGACGTCTGCAGTAGAAAATTTCTGTAAATGGCATGATTTAATAATGGATAATTTTGTGTTATGTTCGCTAATCGTGGTCCGATCAAATGTACAATAGGTTATATCAGACCCCATTTTTTTAAAAAAAAGTAATTATATATAGACGGTTAATGTATTACTATAACATAGCATCCTGAGTAGAGTAATACTCTATTCCCAAATGAATACAATTAGGTAATCTAAGTTGTGGTACATTTTTGGTAAATGGAAGGAGAAAAGAGTTAAGAAAGTAATCTTAAGATACAACTAAGTGCTACAATATTTTTCCACCTCAAGTTTGAGTATGTACATGAATTTGCTTTCACAGACTTTCATACGTCTATCACACAGGTAAGCTTTAGGAGTCATTTTGGTTATGACTTTCGTACTTGCGTGTGTGTTATATACTATGACCTCAAACATATTAAGTTTTTTTTTCTCTGTCTTTTTGAATAATTGTTCTTGTATGTGTTTTATATTTTCCTTATCCTTGAATTGATCAGGATACAACGCTGAGTGTGACAGATTATTGCTATGACAATTAAATATACAACTTTAATTATCACATTTGAGTAATATATTCTGTACATTAACTTAGCCTGTCTTTATTGGTTTTTTTTTAAACTTTCTTTTCAGTCCAACATGTTCTGCGAACACAACCCGGATACATCTTTCTTGGCAGCGCAGATTCTCGCTCCTAGGTGAACGAGAACGGATGATTGAAATAAAAATGGGTAAAGGTCGTATGAAGAGAAGAAATGCCCAGAACCGACCAGAACAAAATCAGGATATCAATAAAAGCTCAGAAGACGATCAAGCTAGCAAGGTATGGGTTGGTCGTTGATCTTCACTGCGGAACATCATATGACTATAAGGAATACACGTAATGTAATTTAATCATAAGTAAGTCCCCACTTCTGGAAATGGAATGCTAATTAGTAATAGTTGACTATAAGGAATTCACGTAATGTAATTTAACCATAAGTAAGTCCCCACTTCTGGAAATGGAATGCTAATTAGTAATAGTTGACTATAAGGAATTCACGTAATGTAATTTAACCATAAGTAAGTCCCCACTTCTGGAAATGAAATGCTAATTAGTAACACGTGTCCTTGAAATCTGCACAATGTTAAAAAAAATATTACCGAACTGAAAAGAGCCATAGAGCTATTAGTCATGACACTCATTGGAACGTCTTGTTTGACAATTGCTTGTTACTGGATTCGTAAATGTACATTAATTATGTCTATGGATTCGAGTGTTGGTGTCAGTGCTTTAAGTTAATAATACAAACATCCAAGCCACCATTTTATGTGTCATTCCGTATTGTCTTCTTCAAAAACTATAGACTAGAAGACATTTCCAAGCCAAGATAACGAAATAAAAACTTAATTTTCTGTCCTTCAGAGAATTCTCTTAGTTTTTAATAAACGGATACGTGTTTATAAGTGATTTCTGTATTTATTTAATGCTTAGGCAAATATATTGTTTCTACAGCAAGATTAGTGCACATTTACATACAATTTCATCTTTATTTTCATTTCAGACTCCTCTCACAAAGGGGTTGGTGATGCAACAGTCTTCAGCTGTCGTAGTCCAAGAAGAGAAGGAATTATTCATTTTAAAATTGGTAGCCATTGTTAGCACTTTTTTATCTGTGATACTTCTAATATGTGTGATAATCCTCGCTCATTATCAGGGACACATTCCTTACTGTTTTTCTGGATTTAACGTCATTCCAAGGGACTTATCAAATCCTACGGTATTTGAAGACCTCAATCCCAGTGAATACAAATCTGTTATTAACTACATGCTGAAGAACACCCAGATTAACCTAGTGCCTTTCGAAGACGCAAGCGTCAATAGCAGCTATATCTACATGATCGATCTGCACATGCCATTAAAGTCCGCTGTCCTAAAATACCTGGACCGAGGCACCAAGAAACCAGAACGTGCTGCTAAAGTCGTAGTGATTAGAGGAGATGTCAAACCGCCCCGGGTAGAGGAGTATTTAGTTTTTCCCCTCCCTATTCCTGAAAATCATAAACTTGTTTCCAGTCCCGCCTATTCTCACACCCCGATCCCGTACGCCAGTAGGCCAGTTGATAATGTAGATTACAAATATATGTATCCAATTTTTAACCAAGTATCGGAACAACTTTACCATTTGACGATGGATAGCTATGGATTGTGTTATCATAATTGTACAAAAGGAAAGAACTGTCTAGTGTTTTACGATGTAGCGCCAAGAGGTAGAAAAAGTGGTGACAGACAGAGTTGGTTCTGGGCGTTCAGAGATGTCGAAGGATTTTATTTGCATCCCTTGGGTCTAGAGATTCAGATTGATCATGTATCAACGGACGTTAATGAATGGAAGGTATCAAGAATCGTTTACAATGGCCACCTTTTCTATGAGGTAGAACATCTTGTTGAAAGATACCGTAACAATACCATCCGTAAAATAAAATTCGATCAACCCGCTGGATTACCTGATCAACTTTATTCTTCTTTTCACAAGCGTGGAGAAAGTCCAACGGAAATTCCACTTCAAGGGCCGAGACTTGTTGAGCCTCAGGGAAGAAGATTGCAAATTCAGGGTAGACATGTTACTTTCATGCACTGGGACATGGATATACGTATGCGCAGTTCTACGGGGATTCAACTATTTGATATTCGGTTCCAGACGGAAAGAATTGCTTATGAAATAAGCTTACAGGAGGCATCCATATTTTATTCAGGGTTTGGTCCAGCGCAAGGAACCAGTAATTATTACGATACATCCCGGATGATGGGTGCTTCCTCATTTGAGCTTGTTCCCGGCATTGATTGTCCAGAAACGGCGGTATACCTGGACACGCACCACTTAGTAAATAGTGGGCGTGTTTTGCATTACAAAAATGCTATATGTGTGTTTGAAAACAATCCCAGCATTCCTTTAAGAAGACATTACACCAATGATTTCAGGAACGGTTACACATCATATGGCGGACTTGTAGATTACCAGTTAATTGTTCGCAATATCGCAAATATATGGAATTATGATTACATATTTGATTATATATTCCATTTAAATGGAGCAATAGAAATTCAAGTAGCTATAACTGGATATGTTCAGGCCACTTATAAATTATCATACGAGAAAGAATATGGCAATACAGTTTACTACAATGCTATAGCGAATATTCATACGCATTTGTTTCATTTTAAAGTGGATCTTGACATAGCCGGTATAAAAAATCGGTATGCAACAATAGATATTGGCACGAAGACAGATAAAAGCCCTTGGTACAGAGACGCACAGAAAACTCAACATACTATGATATCGAACGTTAGAGAAAAAGAATTAGATTCTGTTCAGGGAAACTCAATGGACGATCTCAGATATCACATCATTTTCAATGATGAGTTCAAAAATAAGTTTGGCAGCAGCCGATCATATCGAATCATCAATAAAGGAGCCACGGAGTTCCTTCTGAAAGACACGGATGTGGCCAGTGGCGCCAAATGGGCCAAATACCCTATAGCTGTTACAATGTACAAAGATTGGGAAGAAATGAGCTCATCAATCTATGCACAAAATGATCCTTGGGACCCAGTGGTTGACTTTGAGAGGTTTCTTCTGGACAATGACACGATATTTGATGAAGACATCGTTGTTTGGTTGACCATGGGTGGCCATCACATTCCTCATTCAGAGGATGCTCCTACCACACCGACCGTATGTAACAAGTACAATATCTTCTTAGCGCCTTATAATTTTTTCAATGAATGTCCAAGCACATCCTCAACAAATATAGTCCATATACTGCCAGAGAAGGATTATAAAACGATCAAAGTCAATACGTTTGGAACATCACAAGAAACTAAATGCGCTCCCTTAGACTCTGGTCCTCAGAGTTACAGTGGAGTAAGAAACGAAGTTTAGAACATGTGGAAGAAGCCTAATTTTAGTATATTTTTGACACCGTGCATTTCTTCAATGCATGTTATGGAAAATCTTCACACATCAGGTTTTGCTTTAAAATTAAATCTGTATTAAACTAAATAACGTAAACAGATCGCAGCATTAGTTTTTTTTAAATATTACAAATCATCTCAGGAAGTGGTTACGAACCCAGTTTGTAATTGCATTCATATGAAATCATCATAACGAATGAGAGTACTCTTTAACATTGTTAAATAAATGCACCCAGTTAAACATGCAGTAAAAACACGAAAGATCACACAAGTAACAAACTGACTAATTCGCTCTTTTTGGCCATTCCTCGATTTTTAGACTGCATTCTTATTATTTGGTTTTTCTTAAACGGTAAAGAAATGACTTCTCATTATTGTGCTTATTTTTCTCTTCAAATCTCAGTCATTTAGTCAACGATCAGCAACTACTGGTAGATAATCGTCATACTTTTTTGGATGGGCCTTTAATAAATTGATTATCATGAACAGAATATTGCGAGCATACATTTCTGAATAACTGTTTTAAGAGCGAGTGGTTGCAAGTCATTTGAATTTTATTTTAATTCTTGGCAAAAGCCTGGAAAGGTGTATATTTTGGATAGAACTATTTAGTTTGTTTGTTTGTTTGATTAGGATTTTTAACGTAGCTTTTACAATTTTTCAGTCTTATCGCTAAGATGTCTGCAGTGAGGCAGTTTATAGTGATGTCTAGCACTGGGGCATTGTGCCGCAGACATGTAGCATGATGTCCCACCCAGTCACATTATCCTGACATCAGACCGACCAGTCCTAACACTAACCTCTTAATGGTGAGCGCCAAGTGAGGCAGCTGTTAGTACTATTTTTGTAAGCCTTTGGTATGACTCGGCCGTGGAACGACCCCACGACCTCACGCTTCTGCAGCGGACGCTCTAACCACTAGGCCACCGGAGCGGTTGAACTATTTAGTTAGAAAACTGTACAATTTACGTTCTGTATCATCAACCAAACCTTATGGCGTTAATTCTATATAGCTACCTTTCATCAGCGCAAGTATCTTAATAGCAAAACCTGTTATAGTATTAGATCCTACATTTTCTTGTCCTACATTATATTCTGTAAAATGCGCGAGATCGCTGGTTAGAACCCCGACCGAGTCATACCAAAAATTTAGAAAAATGGTTTTAGCAACTGCCTCGCCAGGCGCTCAGTAGTTGGAGATTAATGTTAGGACTGGTTGGCCTAGTGTCAGGATAATGTCAGTGAGTGGGACATTGATGCTGCGTGTCTTCGGCATGATGCTAGACATCACTATAAATCTGCCACACTGAAGACATCATAATTATATGACTAGCACTGTGAAAGCTACGTTAAAAATCTCTCTCTCTCTCTCTCTCTCTCTCTCTCTCTCTCTCTCTCTCTCTCTCTCACACACACACACACACACACACACACACACACATCTATCCATAATTGGACAATATGCGTTTCGTCATTTATGAACTGATGTGATGATTAGTCTATTTCCACAAAAACTGAAGTTCTAACAAGATAGCATCGACCTCTAAATAATATAATGGTTTAATCATTTAACAATTATATCAATATTAGTTTAATGTGTTTGTTTCGAAATGAATTCGCCTTGTTTCCAGTTTGACACTAAGCGGGGAACTAAAATTGTTTTGTGTGCGCAGGCGCTATGATAGTTAGTTTGCCTCAAGTCAGGATGATTCTTTTAGCAATATTTGCTTCTTTATTCGGTATATAAAGAGTACGATATATCGTATACCGTGATGCGCTATTTCAACTATAGCACATATTTATCCACGAGTGGTTCAACAGTTTTGTCTATGTCGGCTTGTAACCTTATCTGCTATATGACTTTTTCGTTATTGTCATCGGCTGCATAAAAAAACTTTATCATCGTGAACGGTTTCACTGTCACGGAATCATTCAATACAAAGGTCAACCACGTCAAGCAATGAGCAATAATTATTCCATAATGTATAGGTACGCTCAGTCCCGGATTACCCATTAGGCAGAGTAGGCAACTGCCTATGGGCCCCGCGACTTTTATGGGCCCCATCAGGGGCCTCCATGAGACCGTGACCGTGGGTCTGGGGCCCCAAAAGTTTGACTGCCTATGGGCCTCCACGGTGCTTAATCCGGCGCTGGGTACGCTAAACGAAATTATTTTCATTTTGTCGCTATTGGCTGGCGAATCTAATCGACATACAAAATTAAACTCAACATACTATGATATCGAACGTTAGAGAACAAGAATTATATTCTGTTCAGGGAAACTCAATGGACGATCTCAGATACCACATCATTTTCAATGATGAGTTCAAAAATAAGTTTGGCAGCAGCCAATCCTATCTGATCATCAATAAAATAGCCACATGCATTGGCACATGATCGAGACAAGTGGAGGGAACTGGTCAGTTGTTCAGCAGCACAGTGCCTCGACGAGCACACTAGGTCAAGAGACTGATGAGGATGACGATGAGGATGACGACGACGATGATGAAATATATGATCTACATCTAAACATAAAGAACATTTCCATACAATTATGAGTTGCTTTATTTCCACAGATATATAACTGGAAACTACATTTTAAAAAATATATATATTTAAAACCGTATATATATTCAAAAGTTAGTTTCTTCACAGCAAACCCCAGATCTGTCCAAAACATTTTATGTTTCATTATTTCCAACAACATATGCATGAATTAAACATCCAACAGTTTAATTTTTCTGTCACCCTGAAAGTAATGGGGCTAGCTCAGGACTGTCTGAACACACTCTCATCTAAAAAGGATACAGGTATACAATTATATTGAGTCAAACCTTTAAAAAGACACTAATCGGTAAAATCCTACATTGTATAAATTATTGAGTAAGATCTGGAGAGTTATATTGGTATTTATCATCAAATGAAAAGCCCAATGACTACCATAAACAACAAAAGACTGTTCGATGACACCCTCAACTACCCAGGATACATGTAGGCAAATAAATATAATAAAATCAAATAAAAAGACAGAGTAAAATTCTAGCTTGTATAATTATCGAGTAAGATCTGTTAAGTTTATTCTCTTGTTGATACTTGCTAAAGGAAAGATCACAAGGTTGTCTCAAAACATTCATCGACCCAGGATACATGTAAAATTACAATAACTTATGAAAATATGTTTTGGTGCATTCTCTCTCTCTCTCTCTCTCTCTCTCTCTCTCTCTCTCTCTCTCTCTCTCTCTCTCTCTCTCTCTGATCATAGATCATTCACTAAAATACCTGTATGTTGCAAAGAGCAGCATACTTAATAAGTCAACATCATGCGTCAATACATTCCCATTTCAAAAATGCTTTAAAGTTTTTTTTAAAAATAAAATCTATATTGTGACAAAAGCAGCTGAATAATTATAACCTATATTTATGTATTAATTTCTTTTACAAATTTTTCATTTTTAATTGGTTTAATGATGGTCAGAGTTACAATAAATAAAAATAAAATCACATGTAACATCTTATTTCTCTGATTCTTTCTACTTTTCGATACAACAGTTTTAAAAGCTGCAACCCAGTTTTAAAGCTTGTTTCTTTCTTGTTTAGTTTAAACAAAATACATTTAAAGATTGAGGTTCTGTACGTTAACGATGCTTATTAAGTATTGGAAGTATTAAGAATCGAACACTAAATCTAATAATTCGCAAGTAAATTTTTTTTTATATCTTGATACGAACATAAGTTTTCACAATTTGACTATTTCGGCTTTTCGAATAATGAGAATCAAATTGTTGTTGTCTCGCTGTAGACTCCTTGTCAAAAGTATGCAGCACACATTGCATCGATACGTACAAAACAGAAATGTGGGCTTTGTCATATTTAAATTCATTTTCATGTGCTTAAATTGTGTATTTCATGTACCCATTTTGAGTAATTGACTCGGATTTCTGATCTAACATGCACTTATTGTTGATAAATCTCACATGACTTATATCAATGTGTTAAAGATTCGTTGATAGCGTTTACTTTTGAAAGAAAATATTAGAAATATACACCTGAAGTCATTCCTAACATATGTAGCTTATTGGGCTCATTTAACTTTTGAATATGTGCTACGGCTCAAAGGTACAAAAATAGTAACAGGAAAGACAAGTCTTGTAAAATTCAAATAATAACTTATCCCTGAAATAAAAAGTGAAAACTTAAAAATAACTTCCAGTGTGGAGAATTATAATACTTGATGGTCCTAAAGTTCTATTACGAGTCAAAAATTATCGAGTAATCTAAATGAGTTCCAGTGGTATACCAAATGATGTGCCAATAATCTTGATGTTTACCTGAATACAAAAGTAGAGCTCAATGTATTGAAACAAATGAACTCATATCAAATTTTAAGCCTACTATTATAACTAAACTTAGTATTTAGTTTCAATTTGCTAAATGATAGTCACATCACATTATTACTTATGTTGTCCGGGATTAAAATGTTTAATTCACTCAGCGACATCATTTATACGCGTGAGAAGTATTTCATATCCGTATTGCAAGCAAGGACTAAAATGATGCTTTTTACGGACAAATTCGAAATTTTTACATTATGTGTGACTTCTGTTGATGTATTTTTGACTGTAGTAGCCTGGTGCATTTGCTTACAGATTAGACAACACACGTGTTTATTAATATATGATTTATACTTCAATTTTATGTTTTGAACTAAACTGGGTAAGCGCAATGAGGCCTTCCAAATCGTTGGTCTAATGGGTAAACAACCGTAACTGGGTCTCGTTGGGGACCACGTTATACAGAAAGAGAAGTCATTTATGCGTCAGCATCTGCAGGAAATTCGATATATATTTAGAGTATTTGAGTGGTATGTTGTTATGGAAGGGCAAGGCAAGCTTAGAATATGTGGAGACTGTTTCGGGGGAATGGTTTTTGCTTCTTTTTTTCTAGAAAAAAATCTGATTCGTCCTTGTAACCATTTCGTTTTTAAGTGTCCTTTGAGTTTAAAAACCTTCTGTTGAGCATCTTCTCCTGTTAGCGGATACTTGGTACCAAAAAAAAAGGCCAAGCAGAACGTTATGTTTACGTATATTTAGGATGACAGCTGGTAGGTAAAGCATGTTGATGTGAGTCCATCGATTTCCAATACAAGTCAGATTGTTGTATGTATGTATGTATGTATGTATGTATGTATGTATGTATGTATGTATGTATGTATGTATGTATGTATGTATGTGTGTGTGTGTGTGTGTGTGTGTGTGTGTGTGTGTGTGTGTGTGTGTGTGTGTGTGTGCAAAAAAAAGGCCAAGCAGAACGTTATGTTTACGTATATTTAGGATGACAGCTGGTAGGTAAAGCATGTTGATGTGAGTCCATCGATTTCCAATACAAGTCAGATTGTTGTATGTATGTATGTATGTATGTATGTATGTATGTATGTATGTATGTATGTATGTATGTATGTATGTATGTGTGTGTGTGTGTGTGTGTGTGTGTGTGTGTGTGTGTGTGTGTGTGTGTGCGTGCGTGCATGTATGTATCGCTCTTTCCTTATGCCAGTAGTTTGCATTATTTGTTACGATACGATCTCTAGAGAAACACGACGAAAAAAGAAACAACGACAACCAAGTTTTGTACAATGTAAAATATAAATGTATTTCCCAAACATACAAAGTAAAAGAATTACAAATAACTTACAGTGGTTAAACTTGAAACTCCTAAACGTTATATCAATTAAAATAGTTCCAAGTAATCTGGATACGTTGCAAAGGTATTCCGAGTGATAACTGTAATTGTATTGATATACCAACAACGCAGAAAAATTACTGTTATAAATTCAAATATCCATTATAGTAATTTAAAGTAAATCCTATCGGGCTGTAAATCTTGATACCCTTGAATTTTTCATTAATTCCATACAACTATTAATCCAAATAGGGTTACAAATCTATGGTCATAAACAAATGAACAAGAAACAAACACAACAAGTTTTATAAACTCAAACAAATTTATTATCAATGTTATAAAATTAACAATTAAGAGTAACGTACAGTATTGTGAACGGAATCCAAAAAAATAGTCTGAAAAGAGTTCTATTGAAGACCAAAATAATGAGATGTTCTGTATAAGTTTCAGGTCCACGAATATACCGGTACACCATAAGTCCGGGCGCGTTGGAATGGCATTGTCCAGAACTTCTTTGAACAACTCACATTAGTTTCCAAATATTAGTATAGTCCGATGAGCACTTTCTTTTTTCAATTGATAACTCCAATGACATGTTTTTACTGTCAAATAATATATACATGCCAAATAAAATATGTCTGCAGATTTGGTGGAAATACAAAAATACAAGAAATAAGAATAAGAAAACTGTCCAGTCTGTGCTATTTATTCACAGGCGAAAAACAAAAACATGCACATTTCCAAGCTAGTATAAATATTTAACCATTGCTAATATTTTAAACGGCTATCTGACCAGTTAATCCAACATTAACAATAATGAAGCAGATAATCTTCAGGAGCTATATTATACAGCAATTTGTCCCAACATTTTGACTATAATGATTAATTAGATATAATAGCAGAATTTGAAAAATCATTTTTATCTTTAAAAACAAAACGAAGATATATGCCTATATTTTATACCTGAATCAGGGAGATGGAAGAGACCACACAATACCCTGCTAGGTCAAAGAATTACCCGATGGAGCTTGTAATAAATCTCGCGCATATGATACTGCAAGGATATACAGAAGAGTATATGACAGGTCACAAATTAAAATGTTTTATTCTTAATTAGTATTTTACCTTATGTATAAATGAATGTAGGTCGTTTGTGTCTCTCACACAGGGACGTAATTGGGGATGGGCAGGGGAGAATGTGCCTCCCCAGAATTTGCATGTTCTGTAAAATTGCTGTATCCTATACACGTCGCCAACCCCCCCCCCCCCCCCGAATGTTTTTTTTTTTTTTTACAAAAAAAACTTGACTTCTGTTCTTATACTATCTCTATGTTTTCTGTGTATGGGCATTTTCGTATGTGGATTTATGTAAAAATATGTATATGTAAATGTATAAGCAGAACAAAAATGTAAACTTGTATAAATGCATACATGCGTGTGCTTAGGGATGTGGGTATGTATACGTTAATATACATCTTTATTATTTATTGAATGTTTGTAAATGAGTTATATTTTTTCATTATGTATTAAAGGTATCACAATCAATGTCTGCAACAAATGTATATGTATTTAGCTGCTGATGGCCATTCTGCGAATTCTGCCATTGCGAAATGAAATTAAGTTCTCTCTACCATACTACTACGGTACACACGACTACTTTATTTACGCCTGTCCAACTCAATCACGTGGATTCAGGAAATACCGGCCTCCACAAGAGAAGCAATCAGATAAGACGGAGCAGACTACCTTAATGTACAGCGATTATATTGACATAAAACTATCGTACACAATTATTTGAGAAGTATTCTCTTAATATTTTGTCATTGTCGACACATGCTGAAGCCATGGAAATACTAAAGATTTTGTTTTATTACATTATTGTATGCATTGACATCAAACCAGGACTGGGCGAATCAACAGGTAAGCACACCAATTATCACAAGTCTTTGGCAAAGAGTGACCTTGCATATTTAACAATGTTAATATCCAGATGTGTGCTATATATATATATATATATATATATATATATATATATATATATATATATATATATATATATATATACTCAAAACAATTTAGTAGTATAGAAGTAAATTGTAAAAAAAAATATTGAATTGAGTAAGGAGAATGTGTTCTATTTTTCATTTTCCTTGGGGGATTGTGTCCTGAGGGGATTTTGACCTACACACTAAGTACTCTCATAGTGCTAGACATCACTATACCATACTACAGACACCGTAGCAATATGACTGACAAATTGTTAAAGCTACATTAAAAATCCAATTATCTCTCTCTCTCTCTACACACACACACACACACACACACACACACACATATATATATATATATATATATATATATATATATATATATATATATATATATATATATATATATATATATATATATATAATGTGTGTATGAGAGAGAGAGAGAGAGAGAGAGAGAGAGAGAGAGAGAGAGAGAGAGAGAGAGAGAGAGATGTATGAGTTGCATAAGTAAGGAAGAATGAACAGAAATGTAAAAGATGATAAAAAGATGATATGCTTTTATGCTTTTACAGTTTTCATATGCAACGTATAATATGTAAATTACATTTTACGAAGGCGCATCCAGTGGGGAATACTGACTGTATCATATCATGCCACTGAATTTGTGTGCAATGTACCGTCAGACATAGCTGACAGTACATATTTGACAGTAAATAAATGATCACATTATTCTTGGTGTTGTCTGTAAATGGGCTGAGATTAGGAATGATCCTCAGACGTCCCTGGCTCGAGCTAGGCGTTCCGGACACATTCCAGTCACAGGTCAATATTCGTTCTGAATGTACATGGGAGATCTCCTAGACAAGAAAACTGTCAAGCATTGCATTTGCTCGGTTGCTTTACCTACTGAGGTTGCAGTTCTTTCCTGTAAATCGATATCTGATAAGTCTTGGAAAAAAGAAATATTCCAAACATCAAGGATGTCAATAATGAAAAAAATATACGTGCATTATTGATACATCAGTCATACTTGTGAGATAACTGAATTTTTTTTTTAAAAAAATACTTTACCCTAACAGGTGATATGGAGAGGAAAAGTATGTGTACTTCTTCATTCACCTAATGGAAGGAAATATGGTGCAAGACAGGATGGTAGTGTATTACTGATAACAACACTTTACCAATAGGTACACTAAAAAAAATCTTGATGCATACATGACAGCGTAACTAATTTCACTTCACGGAAAAAATGTGGAAAACCGACCACCCATTAACAAGTTATTAGGAAACGGAAAACCCACAGTAGATCTATTTTCAGAGTAAATAATGCAAATTCAACTACACGATGTCATCATTGCCAATATAAACTGCGTTAAAAGCTCGAGTATTTGCCCAGATTAACAAAACAAATGACATATGTACATAATAAATTGTAGCAATCATTCAAGATAAGCACGCGCTACTTCATCTAGTGACCTTGTTCACTACTACATATGCCTTATTCGCGATTGGGCATGTTTATAAATGTGTCACCTTTGATCTCTGCAGCAAACATTGTAATTGAACTAAGAATATAAACGGTAAATATAACCGAGGCACAACAACACCTGTATTTTCAGCAAATAATTAATGTGTAAAGTCTGCAACATAGCGTGTGTGTGTGTGTGTGTGTGTGTGTGTGTGTGTGTGTGTGTGTGTGTGTGTGTGTGTGTGATTGGATTTTTAGCGTAGCTTTAAAGGATTTTCAATCATCGCTACGATGTATGCAGTGTGAAAGTTTGTAGCGATGTTTAGCACTAGGGTACAGCTTCGGTGGCTTAGTGGTCAGAGCGTCCACCTCGTATGCGGGAGGTCGTGTGTTCAATGCCTGGCCGAGTCATACCAACTACTTATTATACAAAATGGTACTAACAACTGCCTTATTTGGCGCTCAGCATTAAGATGTTAGTGTTACGACTGGTCGGCCTGGTGTCAGGATAATGTGACTGGTGGGACATTATGCTACATGTATGCGGCATGATGGCCCAGTGCATGATATCACTATAAACTGAGACACTGCAGACATCAAAGAGATATGACTGAAAAATTATTAAGACTACGTTAAAAATCTAAATCACACACACACACACACACACACACACACACACACACTAGCACTGGGGCATCATGTCGTGGATATGTATCCTATCCTACCCAGTTACATTATCCTGACCCCAGTTCGACATGTCATAACACTAACCTCTTAATGCTGAGCGCCTAAAGATGCAGCAGTTGTACCATTTGTTTAAAAAAATCTTTGGCATGACTTGACCGGCATTCGAACCCGCGACCTCCCGTAACCTATGCGGACGCTCTAACTGCTTAAGCCACCGGGGCGATGATCATATTTTGATAACTCGTTCTCACCTGGACTCTTTCTCATTTTCCGCCTATGCTTCTTGGGTTCTGATTCCATGTTACAATCTCTCTGGAACTGTAAAGAAAAGAATGAAGTTATAATATATGACGACAAAATCAAACGTTCGTCCTATTTCGGCCAAAGCATCAACACTGCGGCCATCATTCAGTAATGCTATCAAAATTTGCCCGATCAGGTAGATAGGTGTGAATCTAAACAAATCTAATTTTGAGAACATCGTAACGGTACTGTAGTGTACTCATCAAATAGATATGTCTTATGTTTTCAAAAGAGCAATAATCGCTGATTGTACAGTCAGCTGGTGAGGATTCCCTTCATTGTTGATGTCCTCATTTTGGAATGAAACTATAACTAAAAAACGAAGAAGAAACAAAAAACGAAGAAAAAAAACACAAAAACAACAAACACCCACCCACAAAAAAGTACAATCCACAACGCACGCGCACACAAAATGATCTTTAAACTAACGAAAGAGTTGTACCATTTATTATAAAATTCTTGATCTAAACGTATTTATATTCTACCGCTCACATTTTGAAAATATGCCTGTTTGCGTATTACTTTTATGAGTTACCAATTTTTATTTTGTGGTACACCCTCCACTACTTCCTTAAAACACCCTGAACTTCTCTCGAAGTTTGAGATTTTATTTTTTTGGTATATATTCATGTATTTTCATCATAAAACTACTTCTCTTGCTGCTTATTATTATTATTATTATCATTATTATTATTATTATTATTATTATTATTATTATTATTATTATTATTATTATTATTATTATTATTATTATTAAAAGTATTGTGAGATGTTCTATATAATAATCATGCTGTAGAGATTCCTGTTAACTTAGTTTGGGTGGGGTGCTCCCAGGGTCTAGCATATACATGTTATAAACTATTTATTGTTCCTTACTTACAACGTGAAACATGCTTATAATCATAATTATCAAATTATTAGTGTATGTGGATTATTGACGAAATTAAGTAAGAGTTGTTTTATCATAGTTTGATCCTTATTGAGACGATCTAACAAGAATAAATTAGTTGAGACCAGAGAACATATAATTAGATTTCTGGAGAACTGGCGCGAATCAATCGTCATACTGTCATGTTTAGAATGTCATTTCGATGGGAGATTGCTATTCTTAATTAAGTATTTGTTTCGACAGCAGCAGGACGCACTGTTAAGGGCGCGGTAAAAGTTATTTTCATGGTTAAACTGTCACAATTAAAAAATCGCAGAAACTCTATAACTATTAAACTACCAGGTCAAGCTTACCCCGATTTTGGCGCCACTGAAAAAGGCGGCAGAGAGATTTGATTGATTGGTTACGCTAATTAAGGGGCGTGTTTTCCATACACAAGTTCCTAGGTTTTAATATCGTCTCATCGAAAATTTTAATCAGTCTAAGTTTTTCTGCAAGAGTAACCAGAGTAGGCTTAGGGGAATTTGCAAGAAATTCCCTCGTAAAAAACTGTTGCGAAGGAAACCGACGATCTGATTTGGATGGACGTTGAACGTAAAGCAGGCCCGCACCTAGGAAATTCTGGGCCCCAGGCAGCTGACAGAGTTTGGGCCCCTTTCGTGTTTCAAATATGTGCATATATGTGCCTATCTAGCTCGGGCCCCTGACAAGTGCCATGGTTGCCCCCCCCCCCCCCCCCCCCCCAGGTGCGGGCCTGCGTAAAGGTAGTGTGACAAGTGCATGTAAGTTGTTGATGCTCGAAAAGGTGCATATAAAAATTACGTCATCAACAACACAGTGCAACAGTCACCCGTACATTAATAAAAGTACACTTTTATCGATAGGTCACTCTATTTGTAAGAGAAACTGTGATGGCTCATTAAAAGCGCGTGACGGGTCATACTGAATCACATTGGCTAGACAATTAGCAGCTTTAAAAAGCTCCAATGCCACCGTTTATCATAAGTTTCGCCATTATTCAAATTTTACTAACATTTGAATAAAAGAAAATGATTGGTTACAACGTTATCTGACAAACAGTTCTTCTAAAATAATCAAGATGTTGGGTTTAAACGATATTCAGATATTCAGCTTAGAATTAAGAGGTTCTACCTCTTAATTCATTCAACGAAGTCGCTCGTAATTCTGTTCAGTTTGGTGCGTGCTCTAAAAATAGTGATGTCCGAATTTGAGAGGTAGTGGAGAGAGGCAGGCCTGCATTTGTTTTGCGTATCTGAGAAGAAAAAGTGAACATTATATCAAAATAAGTCTCGGTTGAATATAGATAGTTCTCGATCGAAACGCCTGTGGGGATTTACAACTGCCGGTCTGCTATCTTAACGGTCAAGTGCTTGACAACAGGGAAAACACATTTCATATAATTTATCAATATTTATTGAGTTTATTCTTGACAGTTTAATCATGGTAAATACATGCTGCGTTGTTGGCTATCATAATCGATCAGGTCGTGATAAGAAAGTGTCATATTGAATCCCGTCTGTGATATATATATAATAAATTAAGGCGAAAAGACTCGATAGTTGAGTGAAGTACCCCAAACCCTCTGGTTAGCTCGTTTGAACAGGTCCAACTTTGTGCACACCAAGCATTCCAAAATATGTTCTGATCACTTTATAACTTGCACGTTTACAATCTTTCCCGTTTTAGTGTACATCAGTGTAGTTCGTTTCAATGTACATCAGAGTTGTCCGCGTTTCAATGTACATCAGTTTAATCCACATGAATGTACATCAGTATAAACAATATTGCAAATGTCACAAGGTGATGTATACATAAATAAGTACTGTTGTTTTGGTGAACAGGTGGTCCGCTGGAATACTTTAAAGTGCTAAATTGGGCTAAAGACAATCATACATAGCGTGGTGTTGGCTTATATTTACAACAATGACGTCATCAAACCTTGTGTTCCAGCTTTCGACTGAAATATGTTGACCCAAAAATGTCTCTGATCAAGTCGTATAAATGTGAAAAATGGCAAGTCGTATAAATGTGAAAAATGGCAACTCATATAAATGTGAAAAGTGGCAAGTCACATAAATGTGAAAAATGGCAGGGTTTCTGAATTAAAGGTATAAATTGCATGGCCTATTGTGCTGAAACTTTGATATTAACTCGTTTTAATTAAATCCACGATGTTTATAATCAATATCTTTCAAGAGTATGTATAATTCAGCTGATTTGGCATGTACGACATTTTTCACCTAACGGCAGTATTATGCTTGAAAAGCTTAAACCAGTATTTTGTATTATCTTACTTTATTTTTCTACTTGCGATAGATATTCTTCCCAGTTCATGACATATAAGCTTGATGTTTGTTTAGTGATTAAGAATATCTTAATAATATTCAGTTTCTATTTAATCAGCCTTACGAAAGTCTCCAGCTAAGATGATACCATAGTTTAAAATAATTGCTACTTTGGTATAAAATATTTGAAAATATCTTCAGGAATAATTATCAAAGCGATTTTAAACTTGTGTTTCATCAATAAATTCACATTTTATTGTGTTGCTGGTGTTTACTGGCAAACGTATCACATTTGTTACTGCATAATAAAAAAAAATAAACAAATTCCAAGAAACTCAAAAGGGGCGTTGTCCTTGTAAAATAAACCCACCACAATTTAGTACCGGTACACACTAAATATTTGGACTCGCATAGTTAACGTAAGTCAGATTTACAGGAATAATGTATGCATAGTTAACGTAAGTCAAATTGACAGGAATAATGTATGCATAGTTAACGTAAGTCAGATTTACAGGAATAATGTATGCATAGTTAACGTAAGTCAGATTTACAGGAATAGTGTATGTATAGTTAACGTAAGTCAGATTTACAGGAATAATGTATGCATAGTTAACGTAAGTCAGATTTACAGGAATAATGTATGCATAGTTAACGTAAGTCAGATTTACAGGAATAGTGTATGCATAGTTAACGTAAGTCAGATTTACAGGAATAGTGTATGTATAGTTAACGTAAGTCAGATTTACAGGAATAATGTATGCATAGTTAACGTAAGTCAGATTTACAGGAATAATGTATGCATAGTTAACGTAAGTCAGATTTACAGGAATAATGTATGCATAGTTAACGTAAGTCAGATTTACAGGAATAATGTATGCATAGTTAACGTAAGTCAGATTTACAGGAATAATGTATGCATAGTTAACGTAAGTCAGATTTACAGGAATAATGTATGCATAGTTAACGTAAGTCAGATTTACAGGAATAATGTATGCATAGTTAACGTAAGTCAGATTTACAGGAATAATGTATGCATAGTTAACGTAAGTCAGATTTACAGGAATAATGTATGCATAGTTAACGTAAGTCAGATTTACAGGAATAATGTATGCATAGTTAACGTAAGTCAGATTTACAGGAATAATGTATGCATAGTTAACGTAAGTCAGATTTACAGGAATAATGTATGCATAGTTAACGTAAGTCAAATTGACAGGAATAGTGTATGCATAGTTAACGTAAGTCAAATTGACAGGAATAGTGTATGCATAGTTAACGTTAGTCAAATTTACAGGAATAATGTATGCATAGTTAACGTAAGTCAAATTTACAGGAATAATGTATGCATAGGCGAACAAATGTCGCTGCTACCGAATAAGTTCCCGATTGCATGCAAACATTATCGAAGACACACATCCCAGTAGAAATTAATTTGTGGAAAGTCCGCCTGTACAGTTGAGATTAATTTGATCAAGAAGATGGAGCAAAAAGAAATAAAATATGGTACAGAAGATACGATGGAGAAAAACGCTTACATAATATGTGGATAATGTCTTAAGTGGATGAGAGAGAATTAGGGTCTTTTTAAAACAATTATACAAAAGCTGAATTATTATTTTGAAACTAGTTTCCAGTCTATGCGTAAATACATTTTACATTAATGACGGAACAATATATATATATATATATATATATATATATATATATATATATATATATATATATATATATATATATATATATATATATTTATATATATGTATTAAATATAATGAATAACGTTATCGTCACTGGAAATTCACGTGGAGAGTGAAGGACCATGTACATACTTTCAGCCTTTTGACCTTGAATTGAGTGCATGACTCCAGTGCATGCTATCTACAAAACCAGAAACTGTTTCTGATGTCATTGCTATAGCTTAGAACAGAACTGTTATTCGTGAACCACAATTAGGTTAATGTATTCCATATTTCTTTGCTGCACATTACATGGAATACAGATGCATTCAGCAGGTTATCATACTTCATGAATTTGTTTTGGTTTATATTCCTTATTCCTTATCTTTTAGTTTAGGTATTCCAACACGCAAAAGAACTTTAAAACCATTGTTTTAGAACTATATTTAAAACAGCGGATCAGAGGCATGGCAGTGATGTTAATATATTAGAATTCAAAACCATATTATTTCTTTAGACATTGTCAACTTAGCTTTCACTGAAAGAAGCATAAATATTACGGTGAGGGATTCTATGCACAATTTTACCCTGATCAGATCTGTACTATAGTGTTTCCAAAGCATTGGTTTAGTTACTAATTACAAAATACATTGTGAGTAAAGTGATGTTTTGTATGAATAAATGCATGTAAAATAGTGTTGCTGTCAAGTACAATAACAATACAGATTATAATTAAGTTATCTGATAATTATTGTTTGAAGGGAAGAAATAAGATTTTCTATTTTGCCAACATTAGCAGACTTTGAATACTTAGTAATCAGTGGGACTTCGAATGGCCGAGTGGTCTAAAGCGCTCTCCGTTATGGATTACTGCCATCTCACCTCTGTCTGCGTGGGTTCAAGTCTGAGATTCTACCAATGTGGGTATGTGAGAAAGCTTGCCAGTAGCTTCTCCTTGGCCGGTGGTTCTTTCCGGGGTTTTCCCCGAGTTCTTCCTTCACCATTAATACTTGCCGCCATGTATAGCCTATTGTGTGCTGAAAAATGGCATTAAACCCTGCAACAACAACAACAACAACAACAACAACAACAACAACAACAACTTAGTAACCAGAGGATTCGGCTATCACATCTAGCATAACATCTCTTACGTTAATTTTGCTTATTATTACATTGACTCTGGAGGAAATAATAATAATAATAATAATAATAATAATAATAATAATAATAATAATAATAATAATAATAATAATAATAATAGAAATAATAATATTAATAATAATAATAATCATCATCATCATCATCATCATCATCGTGTGATTATGTTACCTCTAGTTTACCTTTTTCCCCATTCATGAAAGGATTCCGATGAAATTGTATTTAATACCATTTAGAAAACAAGGGATTGTTAATACATTTTATCGTTATTTTGATATATCATTTATGATTAGTGCATGAGTAGAAAGTCATGACGATGTGGAATTAGGGTGCATGGAAACCTAGGTCATTTTGTACAGAACATCACAAATTAGACGCTACGCTAATATGAAATATTACTGAAACTAACATATTGGTTAGATAAATGTACATGTATACGCATATGAACAAACGTTTATAGGGTTAAAGTCACATATTTGTATCACATTTAGTGTGCCCTTTGTAACTCTGAATTTGATAGATGTAGTGGTATGAAAATTTGATTTGACATGAATGTAAGGCAAAGGTGTACACTTTGCCATTTTCATTGTTCTCATTTGAAGGTCAGAATATGACCCAATTGTATGTGTTTGGAGCAGTAACTTGCAAAATTTAATTGAAGTAATATACATAGAACGTGATATAGCTGTACATCATGATCTGATGATATCTCTTTACATATTCATGGACCTGCTTGTAAGGTCAGGTATCAGTCCCTTGATCAATATCGTTTGTTTTGTTTGCTTTTTTGGGTGTGGGTGGGTCCAAATTGTCACCCAGATGCTTCAGTGGTTAACTGAAAAGTCGTTATAAGACGTAATTATAGAATATAGTAGTAGCAACGAAGATCCTCAATAATAATTAATTAAATAAATACTTTTAGCAGTATAACATGAAACCACTAAGATACGTTTTCGTAAGATTAGTTCCACTGTGCGTTTCAGGCACACTTTTTTAATATCCCTTTTTCTGTCAGGCCCATGTTAGATAAAAGCGAGACACTTAAGTCAATAGTTCGTCGGCGGTGTTGTCAAAAGTTTGTTGTTGTTGCAGTGTTTAACGCCATTTTTTTCAGCACACGATAGGCTATACGTGGCGGCCAGTGTTAATGGTGTCGGAAGAACTCGGAAAACCCCGGATAGAACCACCGACCCACGAGAAGCTACTGGCAATTATTCTCACAGACCCACCCACATTAGCCGAATCAGAGACTCGAACCCATGCAGACAGGTGAGATGGCAGTGATCTGTAACGGAGAGCGCTCTAGACAATGCGGCCACTCCGGGCCCCAATATTGTGTTAATGTTTTTGTTAAAGTTTTCATTTACGTATATTTGCCAAACCTATTGATATATTCTCGTTATACTGGCGTTATTAAGTACTAAACTAAGACATTGAATTCCACGATATGGTCGCTCGTCTCGTTGATATTAAAGTCAATATTACAGGTACAGACAATTTGCATGAAAGGTTTGGGTGAATTTTGCTCTTATTTCTTGTTATGTCATAAGCTCTTGACACTTTTCCTTCAAACTTCGGACGAATCCTTTTGAATTCTGAGAAACTTCATTGCTTCCAATTTTATCTTGACCAACGCACACACGTTAAAGTCAATTTATTTATTTTTATTTTCAAAACGTTTGTTCATCCCTTGTATGAACCATTTTCAAACTAAGAAAATTGGTGTTTTGAAACTCAGACTGACCTCTTCGAGGTCACGGTAACGGTCATTGAAAAAATGTGTTCAGGGTTGGGCTAGTTTATTATTATTTTGAATTTTTTTAAATTTTAATTTGTTTTTATATTTCCGTAACTCCATTGTGGACCTTTTTATACCTGGTATGAATTATTATGAATCTAAGAAAAATCTTTGTGTGCCACACACGTGGATCCCACTAACCTTGTGGGGAAAAACCAGAGTCATATTAAGGTCTTAGTTATTTTATTTGTTTAACATTTCATAAACTCCTTGGTGATTGCGTTTAATATTTTGGATGAATCAGCATAACCTTAAAGACGATCCATCCTTTGACACTCTCGCTCACCCATATTAAATTCAGGGTCAAGGATAGCATGTTTTACGACTGTTTTGAACGTATTTGATCATAGTAGACATGCAGGTCCTGGAATTCTGTGTGTGAGTTGTCGTAATGTGTCATTTTCCCAATATACAGAACAGTGAAGAAGGTCAAATAATTGCTTAAATACAGACACTACAGTACAGGTCATACAGGTCATCTATGCGTCCATAAATGTTCACGTACTTTAACATTGATTAAACCTTACGTATTTTTCGAGGCGTGTTAATAATGACCATCCAAAAGACAATGGATGAATGAATATAAAAAAGTGAAAAATTGCCATTTAAAGGTATGTCAAATCAGATTCTAAATAAAAATGACACCTATTACTGAAATATTTGGCGTTGAGAGCTTTGCATGACCCGTATGACCTTAATTTTCTTTTAATACTATTATATTTCCTGTCGCCTTGAAAACAAAACACATGGACGTTCATGAATATCACCCAATTTGTTAGATTATAAGCCCAGAAGAACTCGTTGCACTTTTCAGATATTGTGATATCTAGAAAATAACTTGAAACGCTTAATAGTTCGAAAGATTGCCAAGAAGTTTTGTATTTTTACCACTGAATAGAAGATTATTAAAAAGTTGTATTTTGTTCGGTCTTTTTTTCATGATGAAATGGTAGTAAATGGAAGTATTGTTATATTTGTCCCAATCTGTTAAAAGCCCAAATTGTAAATGCTATTAGTAAGCACATGAAGTCGGTGGCGTAGCTAGGTGTGTGTGTGTGTGTGTGTGTATGTGTGTGCAGGGGGTCCAAGCTGTACCGGGCGCCGTCTTTGGGGGGGGGTGGCGCCTGAAGAAGAGGATTGGAGGATTCAGTTTATACTTTTACATAGTGTGCTTCAGAAGAAACAACTATGTAAACAACTAAGTCCGTGACAGGATGTCTGGATGATTGAGATTGACTATGATTCAGACTGAATATGGGTCACGCGTACTTATCCAGTCCCCTCGGGCGCCAAATACTCTCCCCTACGTTTAGGGGGTGGAGGGGGTGGGGAGGGGCTGGGCGAGAAATATGACCTTGCACCGAACGCCGAACACCCTCGCTACGCTACTGCATGAAGTGCTGACTAAGAGTTGGAGTCAATCTACGTTTGTTTGTGTGAAGACAAGTTTGGATGATCATATAAACTGCATTATCATATTTTGCGCTGCTGCATTAACATTTTATAAAAGGATGGTCAGAACAATACTGTTGTTCTCATTATCATTGTTTTTTTTGTGTTGTTGTTGCTGCTGATGTTTTTGTATTGCGTAGCAATTACTGTTACTGATCTTTTTTAAAGTATCAGTAGCCTTGAAACTTGCGTAATACAATAACAATGAAACCGAAAAATGGCTATTTTTCTAAGGAATAATGACTTAATAACTAGTTAAAACTGTGAAAATTCTGAACTAAATGCTATTTAGTACTTACCTGTAGATCACAATTAAATACTAATTACCATTTGTTCAATATTCTTATTCTTAAACACATCTCTTTTTTTAGTTTTGAATCACTGGCACAGCCCAGTAATGTTTCTAGTCCTGGAAACATCCTAAATTTGTGGATTCGGTTATTAAAACCATGGCCGAATCCCTGAAACTGGCCGCTATGAGTTTTAGAGAATCTAATTAGCATTTGTATTTCTTTAAAAGATTCTATTGGAGAAAAAAAAACATTTTTTTTAGAAAGAGCCTTTAAAAATTTGGCTGAATTTTTTAATTAAAAATTGGACGAGAGATCTTGAAAATTATTAAAGACAAGAAATGGCAAACGTTTATTTCTTGCAGCCCGTACAGGTGGTCATCCACGGGGTTCTGGACTAATCGCTTGACCAACCCATATGTGTTGAAAAAATGTTAATAAACACATAACAGATGTGTGATTAGATTAGTCGGCGTAATTCTTTATTGGCTAGTTATGTCGTGCTAGGCACAGATACAAAATTTTGTATACAGATTTTGATTCCGGACTTATCCCAGATGGAATGTTTTACCCAGACGATATGCCCGAAAGAGAAATGTCATTTCCTGAAATATTCCTTCCACATCCTGGAATTGTGTGATGAATATAGTAGACACAGGCTTTACCCTCTCTCTCTCTCTCTCTCTCTCTCTCTCTCTCTCTCTCTCTCTCTCTCTCTCTCTCTCTCTCTCTCTCTCTCTCTCTCTCTCTCACACACACACACACACAACAACAGCAGCCTAGTGGTTAGAGAGTCCGCCACGGATGCGGGGAGGTCGTTGGTTCGATCCCTGGCCGAGTCGTACCAAAGACTTTACAAAAATGGAACTAACAGCTGCCTCGCTTGGCGCTCAGCATTTAGAGGTTAGTGTTAGGACTGGTCGGCCTGGTGTCAGGATAATGTGACTGGGTGGGACATCATGCTACATGTCTGCATCATGATGCCCCCAGTGCTATACATCATTATAAACTGTCTCACTGCAGACATCATAGCGATATGACTGAAAAATGGTTAAAAGCAACGTTAAAAATCATAATAACACACACTCCCCCCCCACACACACAGACAGACACGCATACACACTTGTCTAGTATCTATTTGCGACGTTTGTCTATCTTACACAAGTATTGGTTCATGCATGTAATATGTACACCATTATTATGTTGTGTCTAAAACAGAAATATAAATCTGCATGTATATTTACAAAATGGGATGTTCGTACTGGTATGATATTTCCATAGCGTACATTTCTTACACGTAAAACTATTTCTGAAGAGAACAGCCTGTACATGTATTATATATCTAGTGTTTACCTATGGATGATGGCTCTTATAGATATCTATACTGTTTTGCTTTGGCAGAATAAGTCTGTTTATCTAGTCACTGTATAGAACAAACATGTACTAGAAAGATGACAGATAATATTATTCCTTAATATAAATGTTTACATGTAATAAATATCTAAGGCAAAGCTAAGAGAGGTCCGGATGTTTTCAGGACAGTGGAGTTAAGCGTTGCCGAGATGTTGAAATGTTGACTAGTATTCAGTATTCCCCACACACACTCAGTCGAAGAACACATTTATGTCTGGTAACCATAATCTCATTTTCATTTGATTTTGTTATACCCATCCAATTTAAAATTAAGCTTTTTATCTAATAAAAGTCAAAATAAAATACCACGTTTAGGACATGTCTACAGGACCTATTCTTCTCCGACCATTTAGAAACTAAATTTATATGAAAATATTAGTAAAACACCAACTAATTGAACTGAGCGAGGGAGAATTGTTTATTTCATTAGTTTTGCCGGAATACGTTTGGAATGCCTACATCACAATCGAATCACAGCCAACCACTGAATACTGATAGCTTCATTTGTATGGTAAAACATGAACGAGTTTTGCGGATGGCTATACTGCACGACTTTGTGAGTGCACTGTATCCATCCGACAAAACGAGTTCATATTTTATTATATGCTCTTTTTCTTATTCTAACCAAGGCTTAAGTATACATAAAAAATACACTACAAGAAGCATAGTAACTGAATGTATGTCGTATTCGAAACTAAATAGACAAGCACATATCCATCATTACACAGCAACAACATTATTAAAATGCACATAACTCAGCCCAGATATATTACAATTTTGACGCGCGCTAATATGTAGACATCAATTTCGAAAGAAAACGGCGTTTTGGTCTACTTTAAATTGAAATTTACAGTCATATTGTTAATGAATGTGCATTGCAACAACGTTTTCCATTAAGTCTGGAATGAATAGGATGTTGGTATTTTTGTCGAGTCTACTAAATTTATTGATAATGACTGGATTTATCTGTGTCAGTTCTACATGAAGTACATCGGATTACATCAGCAAGGGAGCAGCGTGTTGACGTCTGCATGTGTTTCTGTTCTATCATTGAATGTTTGGAAGCTTAACGTGGGGGAAATATGAAGTCTTTCAATTGTAATTTTCAATCTTACGCTATGGAATATAATGTTTATTTCAATGAGTGCAGCTAGAAGGATGTAATTGCACTTGGAATGTAGTCGAAATTACATTAAAATTTTGAAATGTGTAATCAAATTTTAGAACTCATGACATGGCTAATGTAGTTCGGATTTGCGAAACTAAGAAAGTACATTTTGATGAAATTCAGGATGTATGTACAACTGTAAATATGTTTTTGCCATTCTTATTACCAGATATATAAGACACATTTAAGCCTTGTCACATGCACGTTATTTGTAGGGACACAATAAATTCATTACCTTTCTGGGGTAATCACTTGTTTACAAAGCAGTTCCTAATGCACTACTGGGCACACCTGCCGTGCACGTGAGTGCAATATCCTAAAGTACTGCACGATTCTGACAGTGTAAAGCTAACGGAGACAGAAGTGAACACATAATAACAATATTTATATAATAACAATATTTATATAATAACAATATTTATATAATAACAATATTTATATAATAACAATATTTATATAATAACAATATTTATGAACGTGAATAGTTGTGGAGTGGATGACATGTCTCCATGACAAAGCATTTCATTATTACCGTTAATCAATAGAAATCGACTTTTTGCATTCATTTCAAATATGGTTTGGCCTGTATCGCATAGACGATGTTATATGTATAGCGACGGATATCGGAGATTTATATTTTATTTTTCTGATAGTTTACCAGTAGTAAGATTGCCAAAAAAACGTGTTGGCATCATCAAAATGTCAATAATACATTATGTTCTATGATTCTGCATTATATACTATATACGGCACTCTGTTGTTATGCCGTTTCCATTGGTATAAATATGGAAACCTGTAAGAAACAACTGACCTTGCGTGAACATTTACATAACTGTGCATGTACGAGTATCAACGATGCTAAAGTGCAAAACATGAATGCTAAACTTGTATCTATCCAAACAAGCATTAGTGGTGCATTAAAAAGAGATTTTATTTTACTTCAGGCTGGTTTTGGCATGTGACGGATTTTCACTATGACTTCACGTACCAAGACCGTCAGCTGTCATGCCGTGGGAAGAATCTGACCGACCCGGGCAAGTATGGTGATTACTGGTGCGACTCACCCTGGTCTCTCATCAATAGCAGTGTCTACGCTATGGCCACGCTTAAACCTGACGTAGACTTCATTATTTGGACCGGGTAGGTCTCGAATGAGGCAAAGTCACTAGAAGGCCATGTTCTTTTTATTTTCTC